>VWYK01118720.1:0-13028 GCA_013399775.1 Semnornis frantzii | reverse complement strand
AAAAAAAAAAAAAGAAAAAAGAGATTTGCTGAGTCATTGCATTCCACTATAAATCGTGTTGATCAAGGGCTTTTTTTCTGAGGACTGTACAAAGGTCACAGACTGTTGCCACCAATATTTTTTCTAAATTATCTTTGTAAAGTGTACTGTATGGGAATGATATCTGCATTAACTTTTTTTTTTTTCCCAAGAGGACTTTGTAGTTAGTATCCATTAAACAATTAACCTTGAAGAAGGTGCTGGATTACATAGCTTGTTTACCTGTAGAGCTTAATGCTTTGCCTTCTGTGATCTGTACCAGAAATGTCTTAATTTCCTTAAGTACACTACTACAAACTTTATTTTTATTTATTTTTTTTTTCTAGCACTATTCAGGGTATCTTCTGAAGCCAGGAGGGGAGAAGACTCTGCTCAGGAACCTAGTGAGAATTCTGAAAGTCAAGGGAAGAACTGCTCTGGTGAGACCCCACCTGGAGTACTGCATCCAGTTCTGGAGCCCCTGTTACATGAGGGTTGTGGACATGCTGAAGCATGTCCAGAGAAGGGCCGTGAGGATGACCAGAGGGCTGGAGCACCTGTCCTATTAGGACAGACTGAAAGAGTTGGGGCTATTCAGTCTGGAGAAGAGGAGGCTCCAAGGTGACCTTATTGTGGCCTTCCAGTGTCTGAAGGGCACCTAAAAAAAAGCTGGGGAGGGACTTTTTAGGCTATCAGGTAGTGACAGGACTGGGGGGAATGAAGCAAAGCTGAAGGTGAGGAGATTCAGACTGGAGGTGAGGAGGAAGTTCTTCAACAGGAGAGTGGTGATAGTCTTGAATGGGTTGCCTAGGGAGGTGGTTGAGGCCCCATCCCTGGAGGTGTTTAAGGCCAGGCTGGATGAGGTTCTAGCCAGCCTGCTGTAGGGTAGGGGGTCCCGGCCCATGGCAGGGGCGTTGGAACTAGATGATCCTTGTGGTCCCTTCCAACCCTGACTGATTCTATGATTCTATGACTGAAATCAAGATGCCAGAGACACAGGTATGGGAAGGGGTAAAGTGACACCTTATCTGGAGAGAGGATCATGTGAGGAATGGCAGCAGAAAGAAAGTTTGGTGGTGTAGGATTCTGCAAAGGTGCTCAGATGTGTCAGGGTGTATGAGAAAGAGAGTAAAGGAGAAATGGAGAAAGGTAGGCAATACTGTAGGCTCCTGGGGCATACGATGGGTTATGTAAAACAGCCGGATGAGGAGAGGAGCAATTGCCCTGAATAGCAGGAAAACAAATGCGAAAGAGCTGGAATGGCTATTTCAAAAGCTGGAGACATAAATGCCTTGAAGGCACATGGAGATAGAGGGAATGCAGAAAGCCTGAGCAACTGCAGGTTAACAGGATCAGGGACTCCTCTGACCTGGGAGATCAAAGGTCTGAGCTAGTTTTCAGTGCTTCATTGTTTGTTTACACAGCACTGAAGATGGGAAGGGAGGCAATGCCTGCTGCTTGGGATCAGGGAACAGTCTTCCTGGCAGTCTGGGAGCATTCTGCCTGGCAACCTGGTCACAGTGATCACTGTGATTGCATTCAAAAAAGCCACAGAAAGGGCTGGAAATCTACAGCGCCAAGAAAATGTAGAACTGGTAGTTGGAGGGAAGGGAAGGTACCTCAAGCATAGCAGCATGGGAATAGTCTTCTTATTTGCACTCAGATTCTCGAGTATGCATAGTCTTTATTTAATTAACTTATTTTAGGTAATAGCACTATCAATGAAAACCAAGTGGTTAAGAGTTAATGGTAGTGTCTTGAATCACTGAGTATGTTTATGGCTTCAGAGCTCACCGAATATGTTTATGACTTTGCAGCTAAGAATAAGCTGTGGGGATGATCCTAGTTGCAACCTCACTATTAGATATGCAATTATCAATACATAGGAGCTGAAATTTGGAACACAGACTGTCCCTCTCTTTTCAGTGAAGTCCAACTTGTATACATTACTAAGCTGTGACACAAAGGAAAGTAAACGAATTCTTCAGTGAATAAACTGTATCTTAAAATATTTCCTCTGAAAAAAGTGAGGCAAAAGCCCAGTTATGTCTCATCAAACCCAACGATTACTGACTAATCTGAACGGTAATTACTTTTGCTGTGGAACAGCACGAAGAGCAGCAGAAGGTTAAACGTGGTGGCATCTCCTTAATGACTCAAATATCTCAAAGACAGTAAGGCAAAAAAGAAACTCTTTTACTGAGAACCCTGGATTGAAGTTATCCTGTCAGCCTACAGACATTTCATACCTCGTGCACAAGACAACTGCTTTCTAGCATAACATCTTGTAGGTAAGGGGTCCATCCTGCATGACCATCCTATGGGCTGGTGAGGCTCTAGATGCAACATTAACTCATTCCTCATGCCTCCCACATGGACAATTCTAATGTGGTGGACTTCCTGCTGATGTACAGACATATTCACATTGCATGTATGGTTGATTCAGTCTCCCTGATAAAGTAGGATCCCCACAGAACTTGCAGTAGGTTCAGGGCATTTGTCATTGTCATGCAGCTTGGCTTTGTGGTATGACTGCTAAATCTAGTGGAGACAGGCAGCAGGAGCCTGGGGGAGATCTGGAGCAGGCACCCCTTTTAAGTCACAGCTTGCTTTAGATCAGTTTCACTGTAACATGAAGCTTCACCATGAGTCAGGAGCTCCTGAGCCCTAATCATGGCTCTGAAATCAACTCCATTGATGGCTGCAAGCAGCTTATTTAACTGCAGGGGTGGTGTTGGTTGAATATAAATAGTAATAGCTAGGTACTTGAGAGCACTGTAAGGTTCAATTAGATAATATTTACCAAGTATTAATTAAGTATTTTAATGCTCAAAGTGTTGATTGCCAATGCCTGAATGTTGAATCATCATACTCTAGTTTTACAGTCACATGTTCCTTAGGGTTATTCATCCAATAAACAAGGCACAGGTTTATTTATCAAAAAATCAAGACAGCACAGGTGTCTTGCCAAAGCCTACTGGCACAGTGCAATAATTTATTTTTGAGGAAAGAAGGTTTGATTTGAAAGAGACCTTTGATTTCCTGTAGATACAATCTGTCATCATTCAGTTTTGCCTATGTAATATATATATTTGTCATGTCAAGGAGCAAAATCTAATTGAATATGACTTTATTATTAACTCTATTAATTTTCCTCTATTGTAACCAAAAGGTGTTGCAGAAGATGTTGGTATGCTGAAGCACTGCGTAGCAAACACCTCAGAAATGAGAGGCAGTGGTTGCTTCAGCCAGCTAACTCACTATTAACAGCTGTAATTAAAGGCTGCAGTCCAACAGTGGAGGAGATCTAGGTAGCTCCTCAGCATTTGTGTGCCAATAATCTGCTTAGGTATTAGGTCGAGACAGTAAAAAAAAATTAAGAAGACTAAGGCCTCTGTTGTGATTAAAAGACGTACAGCGTGGACTGTAAGGTCAGAGAGTTGATGTGGGTTGGACTAGATGACCTTTAAAAGTCCCCTCCAAGCCAGTGTTCCATGAGTCTATGTCTTAATAGTCAGGTACATCCACGTGAGATAAACTGAGAGACTGCATCTGCCACTGTAAATTTCCAAGACTAAGAAGCATCTCAGTGATTCAACATGGCTCAGATGTAGTTTGGCTGAAATACTGTGTTTAGCCTCAAGTTTCTTTGCTCGATACATCTGCCTTCTTTACTAAGTGCTCTGTCTCAATGAGAGATTCAGCTGCTCCTCTGTGATGAGTGTATTTTGTATTTCATCCTTTTACCCAAAAGGATAACTGGCAAATCTTCATGCAATCTCTCGCTCAAATCTCCTTTACATGAATGAACAAAATTGCTTGTTACCAGATGTACTGTCCTCACTGACGTCTGTCTCATTGCACACCCTAAGGACAGGGAATGTACTAGCCATAGTCAAACAATAGTGATTAGGTTGATATTTAGACACTTGGAAAATTAGCTGAGCATTAGACTCTCTTTGATTGTTCTTCATTTAGGTCTTTCTGAAATTTAGCATTGTGTCAGGCCAGGAAAGCCTGAGGTACCCAGACCTTCACAGCAGCTACCCAGAGGCAGTATATTTGCCAACACTTTATGTCTCACCTGTAAGATATGCAAAAAATTTTGAAGCCCTGACAGTCTATAAAATGAAGTTTTGAGGACTCTATCTCTTCTTTCTCTGGCACTGCACAAAATGTTCACAGTCAATGTCTCAGATTTTGAAGTCAGCATAAACTGCATTATGTTTAACATGTGTAAGCCTAGATGTGTACATATGAGAATCAGCCTATGCCAACCCTCTTTGAATTTGTGCAATCCTTTATCTCTTTTGCTTGTGCAAGTGCCTGCTTTTCATGCATGCATTTGCAATACAAATGCAACTTGAGTGTGTTCATATGAAAACGTGGCATTATGTGGGGATTTATATGCAGTGATACACAACTATTTTCAGGAAAAATTTGTAATGGTGATGATCTCTTTCAAGCACAGACTGCTCTTAAAACAAGAAAAGCTGTGCCTATATGAAGAACTTCCTTTGATAAATGATACATTTGATAAAATTCAGATACCTGCTGAGGAAATAGCCCGTTTATAGAAATGGAGTTATACATCAGCCCAGCTAGCTGACAGAAAGTAATAAAAGTAGATTGCCTGCAAGGTCATCTGTGACTCAGAAATTAGACAGAATATGGACTGTGGAAGTCAGCAGTGAGGCTGTGAGTGAGAACAATGCATACTTCACTGAAACTGCACCAAAGGACCTGTCAAACATCACACCTTTCTTTAGAAAGAAAAGATTCAGTGGGTGAAGAAAATACTGAACATTGTGTTTCACTGCTTATTCTGCACAGCTGACTAAACAAGTTTTTCACTATTTGGTACTTCTAAAATGTCAATGGAATGCTTGGCAGTTGCACACACATCCAAATAGTTCTAGATTCTAATTTGTGAAAGTGTGGCAGCGTATTTCATTTTGAAAAGTTGCAGGTTTAGCTTAAATTAGACTGCTGTTTCTTTTACTAGTTTTTAATGAGACACTAAGCAGGAGCTGAAATCCTTACAGCCGCTGGTTGACACATACAATGTCTGCTGCTTAATGAAGGAGTAAATTGTATCATAAATCTGCTATTTTTATTGCCATTTCTTCATGTGAGGACTGCAAATCACCTTTCAAACTTCCAGGTTTCTGTTGTCTCCTTCATATATTACCCACATGTGTCGTAAAGGATATGTCAAAGAACTTAATTTGCCCAAGCCCAAATATCAAAACGTCCCTGCTATTGGATCTTCTGGATATATATTTGTTTTATGGATGACATTTGAGGGATTAACTGAGGATCAAATGTGCATTAGCATTAAAAACAAATTAAAAAATACAGGAGGAATCCAGAAAAAAACAAAATCAGCTGGACAAAAGGCTCAATATGAGTATGCTGCAGCAGCAAGGGACATGGTTCATTCCCCTACACTAGACAGTTTCAAAGCCCAACTTGACAGCGTGCTGGACCATCTCATTTAAGCTATATTCTTACCATGGAAGGTTGGGCTAGATGATCCTTGAGATCCGTTCCAACCTGGTTCTAATCTGAATCTGTAAAATCTCTACCTCCTATCAAATACAAGTGAAACCAGCCCTTTTATAGAAATATGATGGTTAAGAGGATAGCAGGCACATAAAACATAACCACATACACCTTGTTTCCTTGCAACACTAAGTTGTCTGACTCCCAGCTCCAGGAATCCTGAAATGCTACGGAGATAACACACTTTGTGTACACTGGCTAAGTTCACACAGCAAAGCCCCTTCCAATCACTAATATTTTGTGATTCTGTGTGGTTCCATGAGGAACACAGTAGCTGTGGACACTCAGTGAGGTAGTGTGGAACAAGGAGCACAGTAGCTTTGGACAGTCAATGAGGTAGTGTGGAAGAAGGCACACAGTAGCTTTGGACAGTCAATGAGGTAGTGTGGAAGAAGGCACACAGTAGCTTTGGACAGTCAATGAGGTAGTGTGGAACAAGGAGCACAGTAGCTTTGGACAGTCAATGAGGTAGTGTGGAACAAGGCGTGCGTAGCTTTGGACAATCACAAGGTACAGCAAATAAAATAGTATTTTGTGCAAACATGCATGCATATTTAGTGAAACAAAAGTCAGATGCAGATCCACTAGCCTAGATCTTCCAAAATCAATGGACAGCATAAGAAGTGCATTGTGTTTGTGTGGTACATACGTCCTCAAAGATTCCACAGCTAAGTGAGCTGATTACAAGGAGTAATTTATCCTTAAGAGAAGGTGTAATCACACCTGTAATCAGAATGTACAATGAACTTCTAACTTCTGCCAGAAATGTCAGTGCAGTTTAGTGACTTTTTGGAAGTTTCCTGCTGCTTCATTGACATTGTGGGTTGTTTTTTCTTTTTTTTTTTTCTTTTTTTTTTTTCTTTTAAAATTAATCTCCAATATCTGAATACCCAGAAGAATTGCTAACACCAAAGTAATATATGTAAGTCAGATTACTTTGGTGTGGAATCTGTGATGATCTTCCAAACTAAGCCAGCCTCTCCATACACTGACACAGTGCTGTGTTGCATGCCATTATTTGCAGAATCACAGAATAGATCTGGTTGGAAGAGGCCTGAAAGATCATCCAGTTTGAGAACTCTTTCAGTGAAGAAGTATTTCCTAACTTACAGCCCGAATCTCCCCTGCCACAGCTTGGAACCATCTCGTCTAGTCCTGTCCCTTGTCACCAAGGAGCAGAGGCTGCTTGTTCGTCACTCCAACATCCTTTCAGATAGTTTAGAGAGTGTTGAGGTCTGCCCTCAGCCTCCTCTTCTCCAGACTAAACACCCCCAGCTGCTTCAGACATTCCTCACAGCCCAGGTGCTCCAGGCCCTTCTCCAGCCTCACTGCCTTTCTCTGAACATGCTCCAGCCCCTCAATGTCCTTTCTGTAGGGAGAGGCCCAGAACTGAACACAGCACTTGAGGTGTGGCTTCAGCAGTGCTGAGCACAGAGAGGTGATCACCTCCGTGTTCCTGCTGCCCACCCTGTTTCTGATACAAGCCTGGATGCCATTGGGTTTCTTGGCCACCTGGGCACTGCTGACTCATGTTTAGTCAACTGTCAACCAATACCACCCGGGTCCCTCTCCGAGCGACAGCTTTCCAACCACACATCCCCAAGTCTGGAGCTGCATAACAACCAAAGGAATTGTAACTATGTTTTTGGCTTGAAAAACTGAATTCTTCAGGAAAAAATTGGTAACTAAGAAAACTTTCTGTACCTCAAGCTTGCTTAAGATCCATGAAGAAAAGAATTGTGGGATACAGAAAAACAAGACAGGGTCAGATGTGTACTCTGAAATGTAAAATTGTTTAAACACTTTTTATTTGGATTCCATTTGAAATTTCAGCACAGATGGAGGCAGTGATAATTCAATAGTGGTGGTATTTTGTCTTCATCTTAAACCAGGAGCTGACATGTTCTTCACTTACAGTAGCTGCCGAGGGGAGCTTAGGTTAATGTGTAAAATAATTGGTTCTGTGAACAGTTGGGCACAGTCTCAAATCAGTTCCAGATTCAGTATCAGATTTCTTTTAATCAGAGGGAAGGAAAGTCTTTTTCTGATGCTCTTAATGCACTTGGTTGGAAAGAAAATGCTTTGAAGAGTGCAGCACAGAAGCAAATGTTCATAGTGTTACAAATAACAAATGACTAGGCAAATATACTAAACTTGTAGAGCTTATTTCTGTTGAATCCCGTGTCAGGGTGTACTATGGACTTTCCCCCCTTGATTTCAATGATCTCATTCTTCTGGGAGAGGATATACTTAAAGTTCATTTAATGCAAAGCATAAGTACACCTAGAACAATTTTATTTTTCTTTATTGAAGACAAAATTCTCTACCACCTCTTATTTACAATATATTAAAAAAAAAAAATCATTACTGGCAACCTAAAACATTTAAAACAAATAAAGCAGTTCCAGCCCTACCTTTCTGAACATGACATAATGTATACTGACAGCTTGGCACAGAACCTATCCAAATTTAAAAAAAAAAAAAAAAAAAAAAAAAAGGATACCTGTTTTCTTTTTTTCCCCCTCTAGTTGTTATATGTGCTTAAGGATTTTCATTTTCCTAGATTTAAAGGCACAGACAAAATCACAGAAGGTTTATAGTATCATAAACCACTGTAGAAAATGTGGATTACAGAGAGGAAAATTATTTAAGTGGCTGTACCTTGCTTTTCATTTCTTAATGCTCATTTAGTGTAATGTAAATCAACAGCTCACTGCTGAGTGGTGTGATTGACACACCTGAAGGACAGGATGCCATACAGAGGAACTTGTACAAGCTTGAGAAGTGGGTCCTTGTGAACATCACAGGTTTAAGAAGGCCAGGTGCAAGTTTCTGCACCTGTATCAAGGTAGTCTCCAATATCAGTACAGACTGGAAGATTAAGGGATGGAGAGCAGCCCTACTGAGAAGGACTTGTGGCTGCTGATAGATGAAAAACTGGATATGAGCTGGCAGTGTGTGCTTGCAGCCCAGAAGCCAACTGTACCCTGGGCTGCACCACAGGAAGGCTGTCGATCGGATTGAGGGAGGTGATTCTGTCCCTCTGCTCCAGTGAGACCTCATTTAGTAAGGCTGATACTCATAAAGCACTTTGAAGGAGCAGGGTGTAATTTCTTGTCCAACTTTGGAGTCCTCAGTACAGAAAAGCTGGAGCAGGTCCAATGGAAGGCCACTCTGGACCTCTGGTCATTACCAGAGGGCTGGAACAGCTCTTGTATGAGGAAAGGCTGAGAGAGTTGGGGTTATTCAGCCTGGAGAAGAGAAGGCTCAAGAGACATCTCATTGCAGCCTTTCAATGCTTGAAGGGGGTCTAGAAGAAAGATGGGGACAGCTTTTTTGCCAGGGCCTTTTGTGACAGGACAAGGGGTAGTGGTTTTGAACTAAAAGAGTGGAGATTCAGACTAGACATAAGGTGGGAAATGATTTGCAACGAGGGTGGTGAAACACTGGCTCCCAGGTTGCCCAGAGAGGCGGTAGATGCCACATCCCTGGGAACAATCCAGGTCAGGTTGTCTGGGGCTCTCAGCAACCTGATCTAGTTGAAGATGTCCCTGCTCACTGCAGGGAGGCTGGACAAGATGACTGTTGAAGGTCCCTAGCAACCGAAAGCATTCTATGATTCTGTGATGATAAGGGGGTGGTTAATGCAGCTGACAGAGTGATGTTCAAGCTGTGCTGCCAGAGCAGACATCCCTGCCTGATTATGCTCTGTTGGGTACTGTGAGTCCTGCTTGATTCCAATACTCTACAAATATAAATGTTTTTGAAGGTGAAAGGCCTTTAATTCTTGCTCATTTAAAATTTGTCTTTCCTACTGTTTCACAGAACCCCTGAAAAAGATTAATGGAGGCCCACAACTTGCTTCTGAAATAGATGTTGCTGTAGACAGCCTAAAAGATTCAGCAAAGGCTGCAAAATGATTTTACAGCACCTGGGAGTCTCAGAGAATTATGCTCAACATTATCTGGTAAAGCAGTTTGATTTTGTTTGTATCATAATTTATCTGTATTTTAAAAATGGATCAGGAGGACAAGAAATTACAACCTGCACCTTCAAAGTGCTTTATGAATATCAGCCTTACTAAAAGTCAAGGGTGCATGTTCTAAAATGATTTTGGTGCTTTTGAAAATCCTCCTCTGTGAACACCTTAACATTTTTCCTGATGAAATTCCATTTCACATACTCTCATAAATATCTGAAATACCACCTCATTTTCTTTTCATGATTCTGTCAAGCTACCTCTTGTGACACCTAGAGAAGCACTCCACTTTGCTTTCTGTGATTGTTCCTTGTTTTGCTGGCCTTTATCGTCTTGTAATTACCTCCATACTTCTTCTATTTGTTATCCCTTCTGTCTTGGCTCATCTTTACATTGCCAGTGTTCAAGAACTGGACTACCCTCCACTTTATGCTTTTACAGCACCTTCACCACAGCTTGCTCCACAGTGAACATTGACAGCAATGACAAAATAATAATGCACCAACTTTGCACTGCAGGGAAAAAGGGGATATTGGATGAATACAGGTGCACTTG
This sequence comes from Semnornis frantzii, assembly GCA_013399775.1. Classification (NCBI taxonomy): domain Eukaryota; kingdom Metazoa; phylum Chordata; class Aves; order Piciformes; family Ramphastidae; genus Semnornis; species Semnornis frantzii. The sequence continues at coordinate 2,911 of VWYK01118720.1, read as the reverse complement.
ACATGTATTCACATGAGGAAACCTCAGTCACACAGGGAACGTTTGACACTGCAGTGTTACAAAGATCTTCAGATTGGAGCGGAGATTATCATGGTCTCATTCATAATTTTACTTTAGTATGCAGGATTATGTCCTGACAGTAAGATGGCAAAAGACTTACAGTGTATATTGGGTTTGCGTGGCAAGGTTTTGGCAGTGAGGGGCTACAGGGGCCATACTGGAGCAGTTTGTGAAGAACTGCAGCCCTTAAGGACACACGCAGAAATGTCTCTTGTGACAGGCACCCCAAGGCAGAGCAGGGGAGGAGTGTGAGGAGTCCTCCCTCTGAGGGAGAAGAAGCAGCAGAGACAAAGTATGAATAACCAATCAATCATCCATTCCCCACCCTTCTGTGGTGCTTACAAGGAGTAGGTAGGGAAAATTGGGAGTGAAGTTAAGCCAGGGAAAAAGGGAGAGGTGGGGAAAGGTATTTTTAAGATTTGGTTTTACTTCTCACTGTCCATCTCTTATTTGATTGATAATAGACTAATTTCCCCAAGTCGAGTCTGTTTTGCCCATGACAGTAATTGGTGAGTGATTTCTGTGGCCTTATCTCCACCCACCAGCCTTTGTTATATTTGCTTTCTCCTGTCCAGCTGAGGAGGGGAGGGTAGAGCAAATTTAGTGGGCACCCACCATCCAGCCAGTGTCAACCCACCTCACAGAGGGATAGTGTAACACTGGAAATAGGTATAAATAGGGATGTTTAAATAATAAGGAGTTGGGTGTCATCTGACAAGAGTGACATGGAACTGATTTTTGCTTCTTTTGAATAGTTAAAATATGAAAAAGGAAAACCATCATAGTGCCAGTGACACACTGGCCAGCACAATAGAAACAATCGAGATTCCCAGTTAATGAGATCTCATAGAACGTGAGAGTATTTTGAAGTGCAAATGAAAAGAGAGGAAGTGTTAGAGAGGTAGAAAGTGGTAATTGGTAGATAGTAACACATTTAAGGAACAGTGACAGTTTCATATGAAAAAGCATTGTGAGAATGTTGATTAGCTTAACTGGGACAGAAAAGATTTACAGAAGAAGGGATTCAGAAGAACAACCTTACTTTTGTCCTTGCATTGATACTAATTAAAACTGAGACATGACAAAGCTTAGAGCATGCATAATTACCCAACTCAATTTATATGCAGCATAATTCCTTTTATATTCATGCAGCCAACAAAATATCATCTGAATGGCACTGACCAACACAGGTGAGCAGTAGGTGAATCTAATATTGCAGAACATTTGGAAGGATTGCTAATTGCAGAGCACTTTGCACTGTGCCTAAGAGGTTGTATGGGTGAAGTATTCACACCCCAGTTGTTGGATTACATTGTTCTCCCTGCATACTAGGTAATGTGGGGCAGGACCTCACTGCCCCCAGGAGATACACATTCAATTCACATTTTGTGTAACCCCCAGCATAATATTTGAGCCCTCTGTAACCTTGATGAGGTACATGAAACTGTGAAGTTTGTAACATGATTCTTCTGGTGTGGCTTTGTGCATCGTATTTATCTAGATAATGAGACAGTCCTTCTGGCAGGAGCTTTCAGTAACTGACAACTGGATCCTAGTCTGGACTGATTGAGTGCAGCCCAGGTCTGCAACTGCCTGTTACAACCTGCCCTCCGCTGCTGGTTTCAGATGGATTAAATGAATTTGTTTCTTAAGTGAGCTCAGCAATCCCATTTCTGGATCTGGAGCGATAGTGATAAGCTGCTTCCTCCACAGGTGCCAAACATCTTTACCTTTTGGAGAAGACAGTAAGAATCTGGCCCTACTGGCTTTAGATGCAAATCAGGGAAACAGCAAGTGATACCCTGAGCTTCTGTCTGGTTGCATTTAATAAGATCTGTCTTGTTCGCACTAATCACTGGCAAAATTCATACTGTCTTTGGGAAGCAGAATTAGATCCACTTTTTCCTTTTATGTCCTCAGGCTTCTGCATTAATGTGACAAATTTGTAATTCTGCAGATTCTGGGACTGCACCTTTGGTATGAATTTAGTGCCTGTAATTGCTACCAGCTAAGCAGGAACTCTGTTTAATCACAGAATACTCTACTACCAATTCAGCAAACTCCATGCAATGAAAACTTCCTTTTATTTGTGTTTTATTTTACCTTACTTACAATTTAGAAATACATTTAATGTAAAATGAAGAATTTTTCAAATTCATAACCATTTCATGCCATTATCCAAATACCTTATCTTGCTTGTTATTGGCATAATTAATCTCTTACAATGGAAATAAATTACCAGATTCATCCTAGTCATTATACTCTGATTTTGTCATTCCCATTTCATGGTAATACTGTGTAAAATCTGACATGCTGGGAATATCTAACATATTTCTGAAGGGCATGACGATAATCAGATTTGTCTAGACATGTAGAACCCATTTCTGATGCTGTGAGTTCCTCCCATTAATTCCATGACTTTTTGAGACTCATCATAATTGAACTCAGAGGTAGTGTGGGAATTAGAAGTTGTATCAGTCACAAAGTTTTTCAGCAGAAAAATCACTGCCATCTTGTAATAATAAGGCCACATCACTGTGAGTTCTAATTAATATTGGAGAGGGACTTTCTAGGCTATCAGGTAGTGACAGGACTAGGGAGAATGGAGCAAACCTGGAGGTGAGGAGATTCAGACTGGAGGTGAGGAGGAAGTTCTTCACCAGGAGAGTGGTGAAAACCTGGAATGGGTTGCCCAGGGAGGTGGTTGAGGCCTCATCCCTAGTGGTGAAAACCTGGAATGGGTTGCCCAGGGAGGTGGTTGAGGCCTCATCCCTGGAGGTGTTAGGGTTAGAGGGCGGGGTGTGGGTGAGGCCTTTGGACCCGCTCCTAGGCTAGGGTTAGGGTTAGCGGT
>VWYK01118719.1:0-22180 GCA_013399775.1 Semnornis frantzii | reverse complement strand
TTTTGGGGTCCTCACTCCAAGAAAGACATTGAGGGGCTGGAGCAGGTCCAGAGAAGGGTAGTGGAGCTGGTGAAGGTTGGTGAGGAGCAGCTGAGGGAAGTGGAGTCATTCAGTCTGGAGAAAAGGAGGCTAAGGGGAGACCTTCTGGATCTCTACATAGCTCCTTGAAAGGAGGTTGGAGTGAGGTGGGAGTTGGTCTCTTCTCTCTAGTAACAAGTGATGGGACAGTAGGAGACAGCCTCAAGCTGCACCAAGGGAGGTTTAGGTTAGGCATGAGGAACAATTTCTTCCCCAGGAGGGTTGTCAAAGACTGGCCCAGGCTGCTGAGGTCACTGATGGAGTCCCCATCCCTGGGTGGCTTTCAAAGCTGTGTAGATGTGGTGCTGAGGGGCATGGGTTAGTGATGACCTGGCAGAGTGGGGTAGTAGTTGGACTTGAAGGTCTCTTTCAACCTAAACAGTTGGTGATCCAACCTGAACTTGGTGATCTTGAAGGACTCTTCCAACCTAAACAGTTCTGAGCTTCTTTGATGCTCACACTCCAGCACCATGTGCCTAGGGACTGGGGACATGCTGGTCCTTCTGAAGTGATTGCTCTGGCAGGGCTCTGCAGTCACAAAGTGTCCTGGTTTTATAAAGAACACATCAATAGCACTTAGTGGAGATGGCTGCTATTGATTGGCACTCAGCTCCCAGGGGCTTGCAGAAAGAAGCATCTCTGCAGGGGCACATGATGGGCACTGGAACAGGTTGTCCAGGGAGGTCATGGATGCCCCCTCCCTGAAGATGTTCAAGGAAGGTTGGATGAGGCCTTGGGCAACCAAGTCTAGTTGAGAGGGTGGCAGAGGAGTCGCAATTGATGATGTCTAAGGTCCCTTCCAACCTAAGCCATTCTGTGATTCTCCCCTGCAGGCAGACCACCTCATCTCAGAGCACCTCCAGCAGCCAGCGTGCTTGGAAGTGGATCCCCCTGGCAAAGCCCTGAGGGTGAGTGCCTGTGACTCCACAAATCCTCATCAGAAGTGGCAGTTTGGCAACTACTATGCAGACTGATGGAGCACAGCAGAGGCAGAGAGCCCACGTTCCCAGCTGTGACTCCAGTGAGGGCACCAGCAGACTGCAAGCTCATTTCCAAGTGAACATCTCTCTGACGAGCAGAGGCTGAGAGAATTGAGGCCTTTCAGTCTGCAGAAGAGCAGGCTGAGGGAGAATCTCATCAGTGCTGATCCATACTTCAAGGGCAGGTGTCAGGAGAATGAGACCAGGCTTTTTCCAGTGTTGCCCAGTGACAGGACAAGGGATAATGGGCACAGACTTGACCATAAGAAGTTCTACCTAAACAGGAGGAGGGACTTCTTTAAGGGTGATGAAGCCCTGGAGTAGGCTGCCCAGAGAGGTTGTGGAGTCTCCATCTCTGGAGGCATTCCAAACCTGCCTGGCTGTGTTTCTCTGTGACCTTCTTTAGGTGACCCTGCATTGGCAGGAGTGTTGAACTCGATGATCTCCTTCCAGAGGTCACTTCTTACCCCTGTCATTCCGTGAGCTTGTGTAGATGGCAACTGAAATCCATAATTTCAACCAGCACAGTGAGAGGTCAGAATTCCAGGAGCCCACCTGGTGTAGCCATGTCTGGAGCAGACATGTTGTGGTTTTCCCTCCTTGTGGGACACTTTGGCAAGAACTCAACACATTTTTCTATTAATAAATGGAAATATTTTCTGAAGCCTCCCATCCTGCAAGCAAACCTTCTTCAGTTCCCACCAGACCACAGAAGCTACACAAGCACTTCAGGGCTCTCAGTCTGTGAGGAGCAAAGTGGGCTCCTTCTCTGGCACCATGCACTCCCAGCCCAGCCTGCCCTGAGGTAATCCCAAGCAGTGTGGGCAGTAGGGACAGGGAGAGGATTCTGCCCCCCTCCTGTGCTCTGCTGAGACCACACTTCTAGTGCTGAGGCCAGCTCTGGAGTCCTCAGCACTGCACAGACAGGGACCTGTTGGAGCAGGGCCAGAGGAGGCCACAGCAATGCTTGGAGGGCTGGAAGGGCTCTGCTATTAGGCCAGGCTGAGAGAGTTGGGGTCGTGCAGCCTGGAGTAGAGAAGGCTCCAGAGAGACCTTCTGGTGGCCTTGCAGTGCTTGAAGTAGCTGATCAGAAAGCTGGGGACAGACTTTTGAGCAGGGCATTTTGTGGCAGGAGAAGGGGCGCTGGTTTGAACTGGAAGAGGGAGACTCAGACTGGAGAGAAGGGAGAGATGTGTGACATTGAGGGTGGTGAGAGCCTGACCTAGGTCTCAGAGAGGTGGGAGATGCCCTCTGCCTGCAACCACTCCAGGTGAGGTTGTTTGGGGCTCTGAAGAACCTTCTCTGGTTGCAAATGTCCATGCTGGGTGCAGTGGGGGTTAGACTAGATAGCCTTGAAAGATCCCTCCCCACCCAAACCAGTCTGGAATTCCATGGTTCTATGAAACCTTTTATCTCCAAAAGCCATCACCACCTTTCTGGGGGAAGAGGTTTGACAGGACAATGATCCTGTTCCAGGATCTGCAACACCAACATGTCCCAGGCCGAATTTCTTCAGTTGTTCCCGTGGGGAAGTTCCCACTGTGGGTTGCTGCCCCTGGGCCAGCTGTGGCAGTACTGGGGCCAGGAGATCTCCTCCTGCCTTGCTGTCCTGTGCTGGGGTAAGGGGCTTCTGCAGCCCCAGCTGCTGGTCATACATGGAGGCTGAGCATGCCAGTTTGCACCCTGCTGGTGACCACAGCCAAGCCACCACCACCATCCCCCCTTCCCAAAACCCCAATACTCCTGCTTGGGTGTTTCAGACCGCCCCACAGGGTTACCTCTGACATGGTGGCTGCATGGTGACAGTGCCTGACAGCTTGAGCCTGCCACAATGTGGAGTGGCCCAGCAGATCTTCCCACTCAGCTCCTGCTCCAGCTGTCTTCCTGATTTCCTCTGTCACCACCCCAAGCCTGCAGTCAGCATCAGGAAGATGACACAGATGATGTTGGTGCAGTCATCTGTCAGTGGCTGCCATTTGCTGACATTCAGTCACTTGTCACTGAGCAGGCACATGTCAGGGTCACATCCCATTGCCAGGCCTGTCACTTGCTTCCCTTCCCCTGGTGTCTGAGTGCTCACTTCCATCCTGGTGTCTTTCCCCTCAAGACTGGAGCATGCCCAGGGGGCTGCTGGCAGTCAGCAGTGGCCTGGCTGTGGCACAACACTGAGAAGGGCTCAGGTTGGACCAGGCAAACCTTGTTGCCCAGAAGCAAGAGCATGTTCTCCAGACCTGGTGCTGGGCTTTTGCTGTCTCGTTGATGCTCCCTCCCTGGAGATGTTCAAGGCCAGGATGGATGGGGCCTTGAGCACCCTGGTGTGGTGGGAGGTGTCCCCACCTATGGAACTAGATGATCTTTAAGGTCTCTTTCTACCTAAGCCATTCTAGGATTCTGTCTGTGAGGAGGAAAGGCTGAGAGCCCAGGGACTGTTGAGCCTGCAGAAGAGCAGCCCTGGAGGGGATCTGCTCAATGCTCAGCAAGAGCTAAAAGACCTGTGGGGAGCAAGAGGCTGGGGCCAGACTCTTGTCAGTGGTGCCCAGGGACAGGACAGTGGGCACAAACTGGAAGCCAGTAGGCTCCATCTGAAGAGGAGGAGAAATTTGTTTGTTGAGAAGGTGCTGGAGCTCTGGAACAGGCTGCCCAGAGAGGTTGTGGAGTCTCCTTCTCTGCAGAGCTTCCAAACCCCCCATGCCATTGTGATGCTGGGCAAGCTGCTGTGGGGGCCTGCTTTAGCAAGGGGGTGAACTGGATGATCTCCACAGGAGATCCTGCCCTCACCATGCTGGGATTGTGAATCACAGATCAGGCTAGACAGCAGGTCTAGGTGGTGGTCACCAGCACCACCTTGCAGAATCATAGAATTGTTTCATCTGGAAAAGGCCTCTAAGATCATGGAGTCCAACTGTGGTGGTGTCCTAACACCACCATGGCCATTAGACATGTCCCAGAGTGCCATGGCCACACATTTCTGGAATACCTCCATGCATGTTGACTCTACCACCTCCCTGGGCAGCTTGTTGCATTGCCTGACCACTCTTGCAGCAAATTGTTCCTCATGTCCAACCTAAACCTGCCCAGTCACAATTTCAGGCTATTTCCTCTCTACCATCTGATACAAGGGACAAGAGACCAACCTCTGCCTCACCCCAACCTCCTTCCAGGGAGTTGTAGACAGCCATGTCATCTCCCTTCTCTAGATTAAACACCCCCAGCTCCCTGAGCAGCTCCTCACCAGCCCTGTTCTCCAGACCCCTGTCCAGCTTTGTTGCCCTTCTCAAAGGGCAGCAGGTTTGCAGGTACTTGAAGCAGGGGCTGGGCAGCTCAGAGCACTTTGCTACCCACAACCTCAGCAAGTTCCTCAAGCCCAGCAGTGGTCACATCTCTAGGAGAAATGTGCTGCTCCTCCAGGAGCACCGAGCAGCTGTCTCTGGGCAAACAAGTCCACAGTATGAGTCCATACAAGCAAAGCTCTGAGATGGCAGAGGGCAGAGAGCAAACAAACAACTCTGAATAGCACAACAGGAGCTGTGTCTGCCACGCACAACACAGAATTTGAGCATTGATGGTTGTTTCCACATCACCCATCAACCACTGCCTTTGTGCAGAACAAGCAAAGTCCAAGCAATGCTCAGTGCTGCTGGAGATGTCAAACCAGCCCTCAAAGAAGCTCATATGGCTGATGGAGGCCACAGCATCTGGAGGCTAACGTTGTTACCTCCCTTCCCTTTGTCAGCTGCTCTCAATGCCGCCAGATGTTTTTTTGCCTAACATTTGCAAAGCTTAGACCCAACTCAGACATCAAAGGTGCCACCTTTGAAACTGTTCCTCATATCCAGAAGCTGGAGAGAAAAGAAGAGGATAAAGCTTGGATCCCAGGGGCTGGATTTAGCAAAGGGATTATTTATTCTCTGGCACTGCTGCCAGCCTGCCCGCTCCACAGCCAAGCTGTTACATGGTCACAGGGAGTCACCAAAGCATGTACAAAAAGGAGAGAAGCAGTGACCTGGTGTGGTGTGAGGAGACACTTCTGGGGTTGGGGTGGGGGATGGGGGGGTGTGGGGGTGTGACAAAAGGGAACCCCAAACCTGAGTGCCCCAGCCAGGTGGCCAGGCCATGCCCCAGCTCAGTTCACAAGTGCATCATGGACTCAAACTCGTCAATGCGCTGCTTGGTGTTTCCTTTCCGGATCCTGCGGTAGGAGATTGTGTTGTACCTGGAGTAGCTGTGTCTGGAGATGTCGTTCTTCTTCCCCAGGCTGGGCTGCTCCATGCCTTTCTCCACCTGGGAGGGGTTGCAGCCAGGGGTGGTTGGGGGAGATGCCTCCTTGCCGCTGTCAGGTGCTTTTAGGTGGGACACCTTGCTGTTCTCCTTCTTGATGTCAATCACCTGCACTTCATCCTCTTCTGTGTCCTCTTCCTCCTCCTCCTCCTCCTCTGCTTCCTCCTCCTCCTCAGTTGTGTTCCCTCTGCCATCAGCACTGGCCATGGGGATCTCCACCACCTCCGTGTCGGGAGTGGCTGCCAATCCCAGCTCCCCGCTGCTCACAGACGTCTCCTCACTGCCCAGGCCTGCAGCAGACAGAAGGTGTGGAGGTGAGGACAGGCTCAGCACTGTCTCCATGCCCCTCCCCTACATGCTGTCCATGTGACACTAGGCTTGGTGACTTACCAACTCCTACCACCAAAGCCCCATCCTTTGGAGCTGCCTGGTGAGGAGTGCCCACATCTCCAGGGTGGACACGCATCACCACAGAGGCTCAGGTGTGCTCTAGGAAGGCTTTGTGCCTCTCCAAACTCAATGCTGAAGGTCACCTGCCCATCTCCTTTGTACCATCTTCCCCAGGGAGCCCTCCCCACATCCCTCCTGTAAAAGGAATCATAGAATCAGTCAGAGTTGGAAGGGATCACAAAAATCATCTAGTTCCAACCCCCCTGCCCACCTCACACTAGATCAGGGTGTCTAGAGCCTCATCCAGCCTGGCCTTAAACACCCCCAGGGAGGTGGTTTCCGCCACCTCCCTGGGTAACCCATTCCAGGGTCTCACACCCTCATGGTGAAGAACTCCTTCTTAACATCCAGTCTGAATCTACCCACTTCTAGCTTTGTTCTATTCTCCCTAGTCCTATCACTACCTGACATCCTAAGAAGTCTCTTTCTTCTAAAAGGAGAGGTGATGCAGATGCCCACGGTCCAGCCTTGAGGGGAAGAGCAAGCAGCTCAGCATCCCCCTGCACCCCGGGACCACAGGCACTGCCATCCTGCAGATCTGCTCCTGCCCTCGGATCCGTGGCTGGCAAACACCCTTCTGCAGGACTCTGCTGTGGTGCCTTCCAGGCATCATTCCCAAAGCTCTCAGCTTGGGCTCAAGGAGCCAAACTCCCCGTTCTGGAGCAGCACTCTCTCTCCGTGGGGCAGACCCCACCATGAGACTGTGCTGGACATGTAGCAGGAGCCCCTGGGCCATATTCCTCTTTCAGAAGTGGCCCACCAGGCTGTGGTGACCACCTCCTGCCTGGCCTGTTTGTCCCACATTAGACATCTCAACAAATGGTCTATTCAAGGCTTTGTCTGCATTAATTAGAGCAAATTGGGTACTGAAGAGCTGCCTCCGACTGGGAGATGCTCTTGTGGCTGGAGGGGTGGCTGTGCAGGGGGGTGATAGGTTCTGTTGTGCACTCATAAAGCAAGTACAGCTCCATCCATGGAGCTCCACCACTGCTCACCTCCTCACAGCCCAGGCAGCTGCTACCGAATGTTTGTTTGACCCAGACAAAGGTTCATATATTGTTTTTCTTCCTTTTCCTGGTCAAAGCAAAGTTTCTGTGGGCAGAGCATGGCCTGAGCATCTCTTAGAGCTTCATTCCGTGGTGCTGGCTTTGCCAGGACTGCTGCAGCTACTCCAGGTTGGCAGCCTGCTCTTCTCTGAGGGGGGGTTTTGTACTGATGTGCCAAGTGACACACAGAAAATACCAACTTACTGCTGCCACTGGTGTGGAAGTAGCAAGATGGACCCAGCACAGCTGCATGCTGGGAGTGTAGCAGTCCCACAGGTCAGTGGTGAGAAGAATAGCAGCAGCAGCCTCACAGTCAAGCTGCTCCTCATTCTGTGGCCCCCAAAATCAAGCAGCTGATCGAGAGCCCATGGGTGGGAAATGTGGAAGGGTAGCAATGCTGAAAGCCCACCCACAGGGAGATGCAGCTTTCCTCCTGTAATGGTCCTCAAGGCACCACTACTACTCCCCTGAGGAGTAGCTTTGAGGAGCAAATACTTTTGTAGGAGAAGACAGGTCCTGAGCAGGGGCTGCCCTTTGCACAGTGTATGTAAATGTGTCCACCTCTGTCTACAGAGTCACCAAATGTTAATGAGCTGCTCACCACGGAGGCAACTATGAGGTCCAGCCTGGGCTCTAGCTGAGTTCTACCATTTTCACTGAGTAGAGACACCCAGGAGCAGATGTTTAGGAGAGCAGCTTTCTGTTAGATGCTTGGGTGCCAGGAGGGTTTAGACACTTGGTGAGTGAGGCAGGAGAAAGGTTTGAAGTTTGCAGCCAAACTTTTCTGCCTGACAGCCTGTCTTGGTTGTCCTCTGGGTTCCCCAGCATGGAGCAGAAAATAAAGCAGCTCTGAGGTTCATAAGGCTGTTGGAGACCTCCTGGTTGAAGCCCCAAACAGTACTTCAATAGTCCATGGTCACAAAGATAAGTGCAAAACTCAGGAAGAAGGACACCAGCCACATTTTCTAAGGCTACTCTACAGAGGGTCATAAGGAGGAAATTTGAACTTGAGGAGGGAAGTTCTTCACAATGAGGGTGGTGAGATACTGGAACAGGTTGCACAAGGATGTGGTTGAGGCCCCAGATCAGACTTGACGGGGGCCTGGGCACCCTGATCTAGTCAGAGGTGTCCCTGCTGACTGCATTGGGGTTGGGTAAGGTAACCTTTGAGAGTCCCTTCTCTGTGAGTCACTGCTCAGAAGATCAGGGGCTGGCTGAATTCAGACCCATTATGACTTCTGTACGTCACTGCCTTTGGAGGCTGCCCATTGCAGAAGAACCTCACAGCCCACAACATTCTCCATTTTACCTTCCTCTGGTTCCTGGCCAACTAGCTCCATGTCCTGGGTGTCAGCTGCTCCTTGTTGTAATGTCCCACCACCATCCTCTTGCTTCTCTGTAGGAGACACAAAGCACAAGGCATGGGCTGGTGGGGCAGCCAGGGAGGGAAACTGAGGTGAATGGTGGCAGACTGGTGGGAGAGCCAGGGATAGATGAAGAAATTGCTCATTTTGTCCTGTCCTGAGTAACTGTGAGATCAGATTTGTCTCTGACTGAGTTACTGTCACAACCGCCATGGGCTGGGACCTGGACTGGCACAGAGTCCATCCTGGCTGCACACGACACAGAGCTTGTCTTTCCTAACACTCAGAGACATGGAATCATAGAGTCCTTTCAGCTGGAGGAGACCTTTAAGATCACCAAGTCCAACCATTAGCCCAGCACTGCCAGGTCACCACTAATCCATGTCCATCAGCACCACATCTCCATGACGTTGAAACTCCACCAGGGATGGGGACTCCACCACTGCCTTGGGCAGTCTGAGCCAGGCCTGGACAACCCTTTTGGGGAAGAAATCATTTCTCACGTCCAACCTAAACCTTCCCTGGTGAAACCTGAGGCTATTTCCCTTTAGGGGAAGGATTTTTTTGCCTTGAAGAAAGGCAGCCTTGTACCTACCTTTGCATTGCTTCTCTCCGTCCCGATGCTCCTGAACTGTGTCTTCTGCCAAAGAGTTTCTATTCTCCTCCTGGTCTCCTCTGGCAGGTGGACTGTCCAGGCTGGTGCCCGCGTTCAGGTAAGGAAGCGACCCCACAGGCTTGGCTCTCTCGTCGGCCACTCCGATTGCCTGCAGCGAGCCCTTCTCCGGGGCTACGCTCCCGTTGCACTCAGGCATGCTGGATGCCACCGGCACTTCTTCCGTCATGCTGAGGACCCTGCCGTGCCCACCCGCCGGCGCCGAGCGCCCCCGGGGCCCCCGCTGCTGCGCCCCGGGGTGGGGAGCGCCGCTCCTCGCCCCTTCTCCCCGGGGTTTGCTGCCCTGGGCGGACGGTCAGGACGCGTCCCCTCTGCGCGGTGGCAGCATCAGCTGTGCCGAGGGGCGGCCAGCGGGCTCTGGCCATGGGGAGACCAATCAGCACCTGGCCCTGCTGAAGCTGCTCCCGTTGCATAATTAAATGCACCCTTTTGATGCCCATCAACAAACAATCTGAGGCAGGCGGCTCCGCGCTGGCACCGAGCGCGGTTCCCTCGGCCCGTCCGCCCCGCACTAACAAACAGCGATCTTGTGCTCCGGGCACAATGGCCCTTTGTGTGCCAGCCAGCTCACAGGGACCACCATTGTTCTGACCCCTAATCCCTGGGGGGTGACCACTGTCCCCTGCACTGCGGCCACCTAAACCTTCTTAACATTCCCCGTGGGTTTGTGTGCCCTTAAACCTGGCCGAGTTGTGCTCACACAATGCCCACATTCTGCATCACTCGGGGGCAAGCCGGCTGCCTGGGAGGGCACATGGCCTGCACATGGCATAGGGACATGCTCCTCTGCCACAGCCTCAGCCTGGCCATCTCCTGCCCTGTCACAGAATCATGGAATAGTTTGGGTTGTAGGAGACCTCAGCCTCCTCTTCTCCAGGCTAAACACCCCCAGTTCCCTCAGCTGCTCCTCACCACCCCTGTTCTCCAGGTCCTTCACCAAATTGGTTGCCCTGCTCTGGATGCGCTCCAGCCACTTAATGACCTTCTCAAAGTGAGGAGCCCAGCACTGAACTCAGTACTCAATCTGTGGCCTCACCAGTGCCCAGTCCAGGGAGACACCCTCTGTCCTACTCCTGCTGGCCACACCATTGCTAATCCAGGCCAGGATGCTGGTGGCCTTCTTGGCCACCTGAGCACACCCTGGCTCATCTTCAGCTGCTACCAACCAACACTTCCAGGTCCTTTCCTACCAGGCAGTTTTCAACCACTCTGCCCTAAGTCTGGAGTGTTCATGGGGTTGCTGTGACCCCAGTGCAGGACCCAGCACTTGGCTTTGTTGAACCTCATACAATTTGCCTTGGCCCATTGACCCAGCCTGGGCAGGTCCCTCTGTAGAGCCTCCTAACCTCTAGCAGATCAACACTCCCACCCATCTTCCACAAACTTTCTCAGGGTGCACTCAATTCCATCACTGACAAAGGTCCCAAAGAGAACTGGCCCCCAGCACTGAGCCCTGAGGAACACCACTGGTGCCAGGCCACCAACTGGATTTAACTCCATTCCTTGCCACTCAGGCCCCTGCTAGGTGAAGGCCACCTTCAGGGCTTGGGTCCCAGGGAGAGAAGATGAAACTCAAAAGCACCAGCCAAAGTGATCTTTTGTGGTGAGATGGGAACCCAAGTGTCAGGTCACCAAGGCCAAGCCAGACAGGTGCCAGGATGCTTGCTGCAGCCCAGGCAGGCCAGCATGGTTCTGCTTCTTCCACACCCACAACACAACTCCCTTCTGCAGAAGCAGCTTCTGGCCACAGCAGCAGAAAGTCTCTCTAAAGGAGTATCAAAGGAGCATCTGCACTTAGATCAGTGGCACCTCTAGCAAGCAGGAGCCGGAGGGGAGCAGGAGGAGCACCTGAGTGGCACCTGAGTAGCACCAGGGTTCTTCTGACCTGACTGAACTCAACTCACCCCTGGTTCCCAGGGCCGGTTTTACATAAGGGGGTATGATCCTGCCCTGAGTGACTTTGTGTGCTCACATAATGCAACAGTTCTGGCATGTTTGGGCTTTAGGGTTTGGAAAGCCTCTTGTTGAGTTCAGAGCTGGATTAGAAATGGATCCAAAGCCCTTCCACTGGTCTTGTTCCTCTTCGAGTTTGCCTCTTTAACCAAATACCTTCTCAGCATTGTTATGCAGATGAACTCAGTGCTATTCACAGAATCCTAGAATGTGTCGGGTTGGAAGGAACCTTAAAGAACATCTACTTCCAACCCTGCTGCCATGAGCAAGGACACCTTCCACTCAACCAGGTTGCTCAGGGCCTCATCCAGTCTGACCTCTAACATCTCTAGACAGCTAGGAAAAAAATTGTCCAAGGAAAACGGATGGTGAGGTTTGAAAATGAGTTGGAAAGATGCGGTGCTAGGTGCCCTCAGGAGGAGAAGCTGGGTGCCCAGTACAGGGCGATGCTGAGAGGCTGAGTATGTGGCATAGAGAGTCTTGCATCCCTCTTGGTGCAGCCAGCACAGTGTCTGGGGCTTGAGCATGGGACACACTCCTGGCCAAGCTTCAAAACTGAAATAACCCAGAGCTGAAACCATGGCACCATGACCAAATGGAGCCCCACTGACCCAGGAGCTGCAACAGCTCCTGTCATGGGCACAGGGATGGGGACAGGACCCTGCCTGCCTTGTTGATTGAAAGAAGCTATTAAAAGAGTTTTTGGTGTTTCCTGGTGCCATCTGTTGGTTAGTCAGCCCTTCTCATCTGTGCAGCCTGGCACTGCAGAGGGCAGCTTGGCAGCATTGCCACCCTCTACATCAGGTCTGTGCACAGACTCAGCACTGGGGCTCGTTGGAGGGGGTCTGCCCAGGCTTTGTTGGCTTGGTCTGCCTGTGGTAGGGACTCCTGTGGCACACCTGGTGCCCATGGTGAGGTTGCTTTTTTTTCTTATCTGTCAGTGGCACAACCATGTCTTCTGCAGCTGGACTGTGCTGGGAGCACAGCAGTAAATTCTTAGCTTCCTATCAGGTGCTCTTCACTTTCATCTGGCAGGGGCAGGACAGAGACAGTGAGCCACAACATCTGTGCTTTGTGATCTTCTCCTCAGTCCTTTGAAAGCTGGCTGCAACCTGCTGCTACACCTGGAGGCTTCTAAAGCAGCTGCATGAAAAAGGAACAGTGGGGTAGGAAAGCAGAACCCAGCAGAGCAGAAGTGCCCACAGGAAAGCAGCCACCACCCCTCAAAGAGAGCAGAGATGAAGCTGCTGAAGTGATGGATCCACCTGCTCCAAGCATTTCTGAGATGGAGCAAAAGCCAGGGCATGCAGGAGCACAGGTCAGAGAGAGGAATGCAGGAGCTCCTGATTCATAGAATCATCCAATCTCAGACTGGTTTCAGTTGGAAAGGACCTCTAAAGCTCATTTACTCCAACCCCCTGCACCTAGCAGGGACATCTGCATTAGAGTAGGTTGCTCAGAGCCCCAGACAACCTCACCTGGGATGGTTGCAGGAACGGAGCATCTCCCACCTCTCTGGGCAACCTGGGCCAGGCTCTTACCACCTCCCTTCTCTCCAGCCTGAATCTCCCTCTTTTTATTTCAAACCATCATCCCTTGTCCTGTCACAGCAGGCCCTGCTCAAAAGTCTGTCCCCAGTTTCCTGACTGGTCCCTTCAAGCACAGAAAAGTGACTAGAACATCTCCATTTCATGTAGGGTTTTGAGTTTAGGAAGGGGTTGTCCAGATCTAGGCAGGGACAAGACCTTGTTAAGTGGTGAAGAACCCTCATGAGGTCAGGGTCAGTAGCACTCAGCAGATTAATTAAGGTGCTAGGTTTCAAAAGGAATTACATTCTTCAGAGCAGCTATACTTCTTTCTGCTGTGAACTCCAGCTAGGGCAAGAGGAGTAAAGGTCATCCCTCAGCTGCCAGGAAGTGAAGCAAAACCTTCAACCACCCCATGGTCAGTGAGAATACCTCCTTCACTGAAGGTCCAGAGCACCTTCCACAGCCCCAACCCCATGAACCCCATGAACAGCATCAGCACACAGCATAACCCACACGCCCACCCTCCTCCTGCCTTGCCTCTCAGGACCCTTCTAGATGGCTCCCTGTGAGGATGAAAGCCACTTTAGAAGAGCTTTCTTGCTCATCTTGCTCTCTGAGCTGTTTGGCTTGCCTGCGAGTTCCTTCCTCCCCTCAGCAGGCTGGGGCACACTGATCTCAACTCCCCCCGCAGCATCCCCACAGTGCTTGCCTGTCACCCACATCCTGTTTCCAACCAGGGCTGTGAACATCTCATGTTGTCATCTCGAAGTTACCAAAGCATGTTCTCACTGCTGCTGGAAGAGCATTGTTTATTTGGCCGTTCTGAAGCTTTTCCAGTGTCCAGCCTCAGTCAGCATTTCCAGACTGAAAGCAGGCATGTACAGACTCGCAGAAGCACAGGTGGGTTTGCCTGGGAAGGGACCTCTAGCCCAACCCCCCTGCACCCAGCAGGGGCATCTGCAGCCAGAGTGGGTTGCTCAAAGCCCCAAACAACCTTGCCTGGGATGGTTCCAGGCGTGGGGCATCTCCCAACCCTCTGGGCACCCTGGGACTCTCACTACCCCCAGTGTCAAACATTTCTTCCTTCTCTCCAGTCTCAATCTCCCTCTTTCAGTTCAAACCATCACCCCTTGTCCTGTCACAACAGCCCCTGCTCAAAAATCTGTCCCCAGCTTTCTGAGCAGCTCCTTGAAGCACTGCAAGGCCACCAGGGGGTCTCCATGGAGCCTTCTCTTCTCCAGGCTGAACAAGCCCAACTCTTTCAATCTGGCCTCACAGCAGGTCCCTTCCAGCCCTCCCACCACTACCGTGGCTCTCTCTGGCCCCACTCGAGCAGGTCCCTGTCTGTGCTGTGCTGGGGACCCCAGAGCTGGCCCCAGCACTGCAGGTGGGATCTCAGCATCTCCTTAATTCTTGTTAAGAGAGCTGACAGACACCAGTTCAGACTCTGCTGGCTTAGCAACCTTCATTGATGAGAGCAGTGCTGGGAACAGGTTGTTTTCATCTGAGGTTCATCTCAGAAGGGAGCTCTTGGGTTTAGCCTGAGGTTTCTGAGAAGCCCAAGAACTCCTGCCCCAGCAGCACTGCCTGGTAAACAGCAGCGTGTTCTGCTGGGTCAGGAGAGGAATGACTCACACAAGGCATTTAAATTATATTTAAAATTCCTCCAATTGTGTTTGAAAAACATCATTAGGTGGCCTGGGCTGAACGAGGAGCCTGTCCCCGCGTGCCTGAGGGAAACAAAATTCTCTTTCTCCTCACTTCTCTGCCCACATTTATTAAATCACCTCCTGTAAGCTAATCTGCCTGCCTGAAGCCTCTGCTCCTGCAGAAATGTGAGCAGCTGGTGACCTTCCTGCCAAGGAGCAGCAGAATGCCAGCCCCATTGGGCATCTCCTGCAGCCCTGGCACTGCAGAGGGACCAGTTCCAAGCACTGCCCTCTAAGGAGGTCCCCAGAGTGAGACCTACCACCACACCCAGACACAGAACAATCCTGCTCATCTCTGCCTTTACTTCACTCACCTTAAGCCTCCTTAATCCACCTGAGCTGTGTAGTTGGGGCACTACAGGTGGAAAAGCTTCTTCCCAAACCTCCTAAAATTCTGGCCAGGCAACTTTAGCCAAAAGGGGGAGAAAAGGAGGCTGAAGGGTTCTGGCTCTCTACAACTCCTTGAAAGGAGATTGGAGCCAGGTGGGGGTAAGTCTCTCAACTAACAAGAGGAAAGAGTCTTAGGTTGCACCAGGGGAGGTTTAGGTTAGGCATGAGGAATCATCTCTTCCCCTTAAGGACTAGCAAAGCCTGTCCCAGGCTGCCCAGGGCAGTGGTGGACTCACAATCCTCGGAGGGGTTTCAAAGCCATGGAGATGTGGTGCTGAGGGCCATGGTTTAGTGGTGACCTGGCAGTGCTGGGTTAATGGTTGGACTTCATGATTTTGAAGTTCTCTTCAAGCCAAAATGACTCCATGACTTTATCATCCTTTGCTGTCAGCGACACTGACCATGGGAGCTGATCCCTGCTTTGGAGGCTGGGAAGTGGGTTGTGGAGCTACCCTTTCCCTTTGTGACACGCACATGAACTGTGCATGTCCCCAAGGAGCAGCAGCAGCATCTCTGCAGCAGGAGCCAGCGTGAGCAGCGCCAGAGTGGAAGGGGTGAACTGGTGGGTGAGCTCCTGGCCCACTCCACCACATCCACGTACGTCACCCACCACAAACCACAGCTGACCCTCTTGCCCTTCATCTCAGAACATTACTACCCAGGGCCTCTGTTGCAAGCTCTGGGCTTCATCCTCTCTTTAGCAGGGCTCTGTCACTGGGTAGAGCAGAAGCTCTGTTAAAGACCTTTGGAAGGGCCATCCCTTTAGGGACAGGAAAGGAAGAGCCATCAGTTCTACATCCAGTTACAAACTGATAAGACATAAAAGTGTGCAAAGGTTCTTTGCATTTTAGAGTTGGTCATTTTTCAGGTTAATGAAGAGGTCCACAGCATGCCCTGACTGAAAATCAATGCAATTAAAAACCCCAGAGCTTTGTAGGTAGCCTCAGTACCATTGTCTAGAGGACAGCCACGTAGTGCTGCCACGCTTCACCCACTGCCTGCTTCTACACGAGCTGCTGCCCTCAGTCCCAGGCCATGCAGGAGTCCCACACAGAGTCCTAAGTGTCATGGATCACAGAATCATGGAATTGTTTGGGTTGGAAAGTATCTCTAAGATCAAGTCCAACATAACACCACCATGGCCATTAAACCATGTCTCCAAGTACCATGGCCACATGTTTCTTGAACATCTCCAGGGATGGGGACTCCACCCCCTCCCTGGGTAGCCTGTTCCAATGCCTGACCACTCTTGCAGTCAAGAAATTTTTCCTCATCTCCAACCTAAACGTCCCCTGACATAATTTCAGGCCATTTCCTCTCGTCCTGTCCCCTGAGACACTAGGAAGAGGCAAATCCCCAGCTCACTCCAGTCTCACTTCAGGAAGCTGTAGAGAGCAGTGAGGTCTCCCCTCAGCCTTCTTTTCTCCAGACTAAACAGCCCCAGTTCCCTCAGCTGCTCCTCACCAGCCCTGTTCTCCAGACACTTCACCAGCTCCATTGCCTTTCTCTGGACCTGCTCCATCCCCTCAAAGTCCTTCTTGGGGTGAGGGCCCCAAAGCCACCCCCAGCATCCATGGTGGGAAGGGTGGATGACAGACGTGACATCAGACCCGACTCTCTTCCTCTTCCACCGCCCGGTGAAGGCCAGGGATGAATTTCAGGAGCTGCTTTCGGACGCTGGATCTCCTGCTTTTGCGTGGAAGGGTTCCAAAACTGCTGCTGCAGCTGCTGCCCTCCCAGAGCGGGGACATGGAGCCGCTGCTGGCCAGGCTGACGCTGCGGATCCTGCGCAGGGATGAGCTCCTGGTGGCGCCATCCCCGTCCCTGGGGAGGAAGCAGTCATCGTCCACGCTGGACTGGTAGCTCAGACTCTCGGCGGCCGAGTCCTCGAAGGCTGCGCTCTGGCAGAAGCTGTCCTCGCTGCCCAGGGTCATGGAGCTCAGGCGGGAGCTGCTCCCACTGGAGACGCGAGGCACCCTTGGGAAGAGGGCTCCTGCTGCGCTACAGCTGCCCAGCGTGCTGAGCTCCTCCAGCCCCAGCTCCAGCCCCAGCACTGCGTTGGTGTTCACCTCCCCTGGAAGGGAAGCCAAAGAGGAGTTATTCGCAGACTGCAGCAGGTTGAAAGGGGCCCTCAAAAGGTCATTTTGTGCACCAGGGACACCTCCAACTAGATCAGGCTGCTCAGGGCCACATCGAGTCTGACCTTGAACGTCTCCCGGAACAGGGTCTCGGCTGCATCTCAGGGCAACCTCTTCCAGTGTTTCACTACCCTCATTGTTGAAATGTCCAACCTAAATGAATCTTGCTGCAGTTTCTTCAGTGTTTGCTCAAGGTTTTGCCTGCTCACTACATAGTATTGGACTACCTGACCTTCGAAGGTCCCTTCCAACCCAAACTATTCCATGAATCTAAGGTTCTGTGGCTGGAGAGCAGGATGTCCATATCACAGTGGCATGAGAAAACATCATGCCTGGCAGCTCAGCACGGGGAGCAGCCCCTGCCATATATTCATGTTCCCTGGGCAACCAAACCAACCCTGAGCAACAAGCTAGCCAACCCTTGGCAACCAACTAACCAACCCTTGGCAAGCAAGTAAGCAACTCAGCCCCTCCTCTGATAAGCCCAAGATAAGAATGGAAAGTCCTTGCAGCCCACATCTGCTCAAGCAGAAGAGTCAAGCAGCAGGATGCATCAATCAAGCAGCATCCGCATTCATTGTGCCTGGAAGAAAAAACTTTCCCAGGGCCAGCCCCATACCCCTGCTGAGAGGAGAAAGAGAAGGCAGATGAAGAGGTGGCAGAGTGGCAGGGCAGAACCTACCACACAATGGTTCCTCAGCTGGACACAAGAACCTACCATGCAGCAAGCGCTGCTCCTGCACCAGCAGCGAGCGCAGCTCCACCACCTTCTGCTGCAGGCTTTGCTGTGGGGAGAAAGAGTCCATCACATACACATCTTGGGGGAGTCCATCACACACATCTTGGGGGAGTCCCAGCATGGTCCTTCCTGGGGCTCCCTCAGTGCTCTGAGCAGGCGCTGTGCATGAGGACCCTAGGAAACCCTGCCCAGAGAGGTTGTGAAGTCTCCTCTGCAGAACTTCCAACCCCACCAGGCCATCATGATGCTGGGCAAGCTGCTGTGGGTGCCCCTGCTTTAGCAGGGTGTTTGGACTGGATGATCTTGTTCCAGGGGAGGTATAGGCTGGATATTAGGAGGAAGTTCTTCACAGAGAGAGTGACTGGCATTGCAATGGGCTGCCCAGGGAGGTGGTGGAGTCACCGTCTCTGGAGGTGTTCAAGGCAAGACTGGATGGGGCACTTAATGCCATGGTCTGGTTGATTGGATAGAGCTGGCTTATATGTTGGACTGGATGAGCTTGGAGGTCTTTTCCAACCTGGTTGATTCTATGATATTATGATCTCCAGAGGTCCCTTTCAACTTGAGCCACAAAGACATTTAAGGCTTGTGACAGCTTTCTTCCAGCTACTCTTCCCACTGAAAGTCTTCCTGGTGGCTTTGACCAAACCAAAGGTATGGGGTGGCTCTGGCTTCCCCATAATTGCCAGCACTGGAACAGCCTCACCAGCAAGATGAGAACAAGGAGAGCTTCTAAAGATAATTAGTCTGGAGAAGGTTGCTCTTACCATCTCTACAAAATGTAGGTTTTAGTAGTTTATCATTCACTTAAACCTAGGAAATTGCAGTCAAGAAATTCTGAGGAGCTGTCCAAAGGTTCTCCTCATCCAGACCCAACTGAAAGAGCACCTGCCTCCTGGTCCTGGTCCCACCAACCCAGCTGGAACAGTGGTGGGATGGGCAGAAGAACTGTTGCATGGAGCAGGTATCAACCCACAAGCTGGATGCTTGTCCTGCTACCGCAGTGGTGGTGAATGCCAAGGTGTCCATGTCCCAGCTGCTGGATGCTACACCCAGTGCAAGACATGCCTTGTGAAACCCAAACCTCGGGTGTTGCACGCTCACAAGCCTGTCACCATCTGACTGTGGTCACAGCAGCTGAGCACACCCTTCCTCAAGGCATCAGAGAGGGTGACGAACACAAGTGAGGTTCTTCCATCATAGCCACATGCCCGGAGTCACCTTGTGCCCATGCTGCTGGTGGCACCATTGGGAAATGGCCCATAGCTTAAAAGCTCCCCTCTTGAGACAGAGCCTGTCCCAGAAGGTTCTGAGATTTGGGCTTTATCATTTCCCTGGAAAGGAGCAGGAGGTGGGGGGTAGCCCATTTGTGGTGGTTTCACTGCTTATTTCATCCTGCTTCCCAAGAGACCAGACCCACCAGCTGGTCATGGAGCAGTGGTCATGGCTGAGATGGAAACCTCCTGCTGCTGGGATCTTGTTGACACAATGGTGAGCTCTCTGGCTCTGGGGTCCAGCTTGTTTCTCACCATGTCTCAACTAGTCACGTGGCCGGGTGGTCTCAGCATGCCCATCCACCACCCCAAATCCCACCAGCCTCAGATACTGGGGACATAGTCAGGTGCACTAGCAGATGAGGCCAGCATAGCCCCTATGCTCACCACCCTTTCCCAACAGCTCCAACCACTCTGAGAATGCAAGGCTTTGCTACCTATGGGAGCAGATCTCTCAGCTTTTCCCATCAGCCAAGAGCCTCCCACCGCCCCTCCGTCACTTACCCCTCCTTCAGAGAGCAATTAACAGCCAGCTACAGGGACACAATGCCCAAAACCAGCCCAGCCTTTTCCCAAAGGCATCCTCCAGACCCACAACAGTTTAGGCAGCCTTGGAGGAGAACCCAAGTTCATGGAGCTCTGTTCTCTCTTTCCTTGCCCACCTTCTAGGCTGAACTGACAGTGACCAACATGACAGGGACCACCGCTGGGGGTGCTGGCAGCAGGACACACACAGGTGTCTGCCCTGCCAGGATGCTCAGCCCCACCTGACCCATCAGCAATGAACCCACAACGGTGCTCTGCCTTCAACAAGGGATTGGCTATCACTGAGGTTACCTTCAGGAGGTGCAGCTTGGTCTCCAGCTCCATTTTCTGCAGGAACATGGCTCCATTGACAGTCTCTAACCTGTGGAGAACAGGAGATGTTGGTGGCATCAAAGAGGAGAGGTGTACCAAGCTCTACCAGGATTGCCAGACCCTGCACCACACAGTGCCACAGGGGCACTGTGGGAGCAACCACATGTGGAGACAGGTCTGGCTGGACCCTCTGCTCCATGGATGTTCTGCTTCAGGTGTTGGTGCAAGTCAAGAAACCACATAGCAGGGGCAGGAGGAAAAGGACCAAGAAGAAGAAGGGCATTGAGGGGGTGCAGCAAGTCCAGAGAAGGGCCCAGAGGTGGTGAAGGGTCTGGAGAACAGGGCTGGTGAGGAGCAGCTGAGGGATGTGGGAGTGTTCAGCCTGGAGAAAAGGAGGCTGAAGGGAGACCTCTTTGCTCTCTATAGCTCCCTGGAAGGAGCCTGGAGCCAGGCAGGTGTTGGTCTCTGCTCTCAAGGAAGAAGAAACAGGACAAGAGGAAATGGTCTCAGGGAAAGGGAAGGTTTAGGTTGGACATGAGAATGTTCTCTTCCCCTTAATGGTTGTCAAGGCCTGGCTCAGGCTGCCCAGGGCAGTGGTGGAGTCCCTGTCCCTAGAGCGGTTTCAAAGCAGTGGAGATGTGATGCTGAGGCCCATGGTTTAGTGGTGGCCTGCAAGTGCTGAGTTAACAGTTGGACTCCANGTTGTCAAGGCCTGGCTCAGGCTGCCCAGGGCAGTGGTGGAGTCCCTGTCCCTAGAGCGGTTTCAAAGCAGTGGAGATGTGATGCTGAGGCCCATGGTTTAGCGGTGGCCTGGAAGTGCCAGGACTCCATGTTGGACTCCATGAGCTCAAAAGGTCTCTTCCAACCAAAAGCATGCTATGACAGGGTAGGCAACACTGGGGCACCTTCCTAGAGCTCCTCTCCCCATCCCCAGCTCTCTCCTACAGGAAGAATGTGGCTCTGCACAACCAGACCATGGGAGGTTCTGCCTCTGGGACAACACAGGACTGCAGGGCAGTGTGAGATGCTCCCAGGAGGACAGACTGTTGACCTCGAGACCATTTGAAGGAGGGACCTACCTTAAATAGTTCCCTGAAGACTTTATCAAGTCTACTATTTGCTTGTGACTGAATCCATCGGTGCTCACGCCGTTAATGCTGGAGAGGATATCACCTGTTAGAGATACCCAGGGGTAAACATTAGTGTCTGGAGGTCATGGATGTCTTCCATGTGCTCTACAGGAAAAGTGATGGGGGCAACAGCAAGACAAGGCCACCCACAGCAGGAGAAGAAATGAATAATTACCAGGCTGAAGGCCAGAAAGATGGGCAGGGCTTTCTTCTTGAATTTTGCAGATGCAAGTGAACACCTCCAGGGAGTAATCATTTTGGTGTGGAAGCCTAATGGTCTGTAACACCAAAGGGACACAGAGTTACCAACCATACAGGAATGAAAATCATTTAAAAATAATAATCACAGAGTCCCAGAGTGGTGGAAGGGACCTCTGGAGATCATCCAGTCCAGGGGCACCCACACAGCAGCTTGCCCAGCATCACAATGGCATGGGGGAGTTGGAAGCTCCGCACAGAAAGAGACTCCACAACATCTCTGGGCAGCCTGCTCCAGGGCTCCAGCATCCTCACACCAAACAAGTTCCTTCTCCTCTTCAGGTGGAACCTCCTGGCTTCCAGTTTGTGCCTATTGCCCCTTGCCCGGTCACTGCGCACCACTGACAGGAGTCTGGCCCCATCTACTTGCCTCCCTCAGGCCCTTTGTCTCTTGCTGAGCATTGGGAAGATGCCCTCTGGGGCTGATCTTCTGCAGGGTACACAGCCCCAGGGCTCTCAAGCATCTCCTCACCAGAGAGATGCCTTTTTACATACTTAGTGCTGAGCAGGGTGTGGTGCTCACCACGCTAGTGAGAACACCACAATGACACAACCCAACGACCAACAACCACATTCTGAGGATGAAGAAGGGCAGACACCACAGAGGTGCCTGCACCTTGGTTTTGCAGAAACCCTGGTCTCAAATCATCATTGAAACCTCAGTCAGACCTCTGTTAGCAGGATGTGGATTGCTTTACTGAAGGACACTTCAGAGCTGGGTGTGTGTCAGGCCTCTCAGAAGTTGGTTGGCTTGCTGTGACTACCACACGAAGGCAGCTGGGGCTGTCAGAGAGACTGATTCCCAGTGAGAACTGGAAAGCAAGGAGAGCTGAACCTACTTTTTGGTCCTTTGGCCTCTTAACCCCATCCATGCACTACCCTAAAAGCACTTTGTGTTCCTGACTTCTACATTGTGCCGGTTTGAGGCTAATTGGAAAGTTTCAACGAGAGAAATCAGATCATTGCTGTGAAAAGAAAATAATAGTGATGTCCACATAACCCATTTGTTCTGCTGAGACCTGTGAAAACAAAGAATATAAACAAAGATAGTCTGTGCCTGGTTGTCACCCACTTCACTATCTCTACCTGAACCTGTGGAACTCAAACTAATTCTTCTTCTTCTAACCTCTTGCCGACCTTTCACAGCTCACCTTGAGCATAAGGAGGATGTTGAGATAAAGGAGGAGGAGGGTTAGGAGGAAGGAAGGGAGTTGGTTTGAAAGCCCAGTTCTGCTGGTCAGGAGGGGGTTTGTATCTCTGTATTACTGTTAACATTTATATTATTGCATACAGCTGTGAATATCTATATATATTTGTACTGGTTTGAGGCTAA
>VWYK01118717.1:14321-62905 GCA_013399775.1 Semnornis frantzii | reverse complement strand
ATGTGATGACTTGAAGTGTGAAATTCAAAATGTGAAATTCAAAATGTGAAATTTGAAATTCAAATTGTGATAATTTGAAAATGCGAAATTTGAAATGTGATAATTTGAAACGTGACATTTGAAGTGTGATAACTTGAAGTGTGGAATTTGAAATGTGAAATTTGAAATGTGAAGTTTGAAATGTGAAATTTGAAATGTGAAATTTGAAATGTGAAATTTGAAATGTGAAATTTGAAATGTGATAATTTGAAGTGTGATAACTTGAAGTGTGATGAAGTGTGAAATTTGAAATGTGATAATTTGAAAGGTTAAATTTGAAACACGAAATGTGAAATGGGAAAATTTGAAATGTGAAATTCAGAATGTGATAATCTGAAATGTGAAATTTGAAATGTGATAATTTGAAAGGTTAAATTTAAACATGAAATGTGAAATGTGATAATTTGAAATGTGAAATTCAAAATGTGATCATTTGAAATGTGAAATTGAAAGGTGAAATGTGAAACATAAAATGTGAAATGTGATAATTTGAAATGTGAAATTCAAAATGTGATCATTTGAAATGTGAAATTGAAAGGTGAAATGTGAAACATGAAATGTGAAATGTGCAAGGTGAAATTTGCCATGTGACAAGGATGACTATTCAGAAGTCCCACAGGTAACAAGGGCTAAATCTCACCACAATGTCACTTGTCATGTTCCTAGGGTACCAGTAAGGCCACAGAATGGTGTCTCAAGCATCTTTTCCAAGCAAATACTAAATATCCACACCCACCCTGTGAGCAGTTGGAACTAAGACACATAGCAGCCTGCCTTCAACATCACTCAGGGCTTGCTTATACAGCGCTGGGTCCTGCTAAGGCATCCTTGGTCATGCAGCAATAAAGTGCTGGATGCAGAGCTCTGGGAAATGTGTTGCTTAAGCTCTGCCTGGGAATGAGTAGAGGGAACACATCACACTGTGGCTTTCTGGAGTTCTACGAAACAAGGGGAATGGCATCTTGCTTCTCCCCCCTCCGTGGAGTAACGGAACAGCAGATAAACTGCAAAACCACAGCTAAATATTTAGAACCCACAGTGAAAAAGTCCTTTGAACCAACTGAGCTATTTCACTTGCAGGCTGGAGAGGAAGAGAGAGACAGGAGGTTTGTTATTGTTATTTCTATTTTTAAACACACGTAAGATGATCAGATACTATGGTGGTAGGGCCTACAGAAGCACCAAAAGAAAGGACAGGACTTTTCTGTATGCAATTCTTATACCTTTACAGTGGTACTGTGAGCTTCAATCAGCAACTATTCCGATCAAGACATCTGCAAATGTCTCAAAACTATTTTTAAAACCAATGGAAATACTCCAGTGAAACAACATGGCCTTTAGGCCATCTGGAGATGTGGTGCACATTTGGAATTCCCAAGGATTTCCTCCAAAATGACTACATTTGCTATCTGCTCCTTGTCTACTACCACACAGTTAACACCTTCCATTTAAAGAATGCTCAAAGAGGCTCCTCTGATATAGAATCATAGAAGGTTGTAAGTGACTTCAAGGATCAGCCAGTTCCAACTCCCTGCCATAGGCAGGGACACCCCCCACTAGCACAGGTCACTCAAGGCCTCCTCCAGCCTGGCCTTGAACACCTCCAGGGAGGGAGCAGCCACAACCTCCCTGGGCAACCTGTGCCAGTGTCTCACCACCCTCACTGCAAACAACTTCCTCCTAACATCCACTTTCAATCTCCCCTCTGACACTTCAAACCCATTCCCCTTGTCCTGTCATTCCCAGACCTTGTCAATAGTCCCTCCCCAGCCTTCCTGCAGCCCCCTTCACATCCTGCAAGGCCACTCCAAGCTCTCCTGGAAGCCTTCTCTTCTGCAGGCTGCAGAGCCCCAACTCTCTCAGTCTGTCCTCACAGCAGAGCTGCTGCAGCCCTCTGAGCATCTTTGTGGCCTCCTCTGCACTGGCTCCAACACTTCCATGGCC
Organism: Semnornis frantzii; assembly: GCA_013399775.1. Taxonomy (NCBI): domain Eukaryota; kingdom Metazoa; phylum Chordata; class Aves; order Piciformes; family Ramphastidae; genus Semnornis; species Semnornis frantzii. The sequence goes on along the minus strand of VWYK01118717.1, from coordinate 60,922 downwards.
TTCCTGTCCTTTATACCCTCATATGAGGGTATAAAATACAAGCTGACAAGGAAAGGCACTTAAAAGTTTCAAAATACTTTTAAAATTCATTATGTACTTACATTACTTAATGCTCTGTACCTCATTTTTCCCACTTGCAAAAGATTTTATTGTTAGAAGACAACATTGCTATAAGGCTGATGAGTATTTTTTAAATATCTAAAGAGTGCTAAAGAGAAGCATGGGGAAATTGTGATTTGGAGTGCAAATTACAGGAAAAGGGGGAATGGGAAATATAAAAGAAACTGAAGGTTATCTCTATGTGAAGTCAGAGGCTGACAATGTAGGATATACACAAATCCTGGATTCTCAAAGTTCTGTTCTTCATTCTGCTCATAGCATCACAGCATCACAGAATCATAGGATCACAGCATCACAGGATCACAGAATCATAGAATCACAGAATCATAGGATCGCAGGATCACAGGATCATAGAATCACAGGATCACAGAATCACAGAATCACAGACTGAGGAGTCCTGCTTCCCAGCCTGGCAGTGCTGTGTGTGCTGCTAGCCAGCCACCATTCGCTGCTCCAGTGATAGTTTAGCTTGTCTGGCCCAGTAATAACTAAAGGAAGAAAGGATTTTTCACTAGGAATCTGGAGTATTTTCTCATTATAACCGACCAGCATGACCAGAAAAAGAGCCCTGATGCAATCCATGGGCTTAGTTCTCACTCCCCTGCTGGCAGGGCCTTAAAAGGCTGCCAGGGCCACTCACTTGGTTCCTCTGGGAGAGGGAGGGAGAATGTGCAGAACCAGACCCTGCCCCTCACGTCTGGTATCCTGCCTTCAGCACTGCCCAAAGCTTCACGGTTCAGGGAAAAGCAAACCAACAGACAAAAAAAAATCTCCCCCTGATTCCCCCCTCAGCACCCGCAGCCTGCGGTGCTGGAACCAAGGAGGCAGCTCCCCCCATTATCCACAGACAACCCTGCAAGCAGAGGAGGGCAAAGATAAACCCTAGCGAAAACCTGACCATAGAATCACAGAATGTCAAGGGCTGCAGGGGACCTGGAAAGCTCATCTGGTCCAGCCCCCCTGCCAGAGCAGCATCACCCAGAGCAGATCACACTGGGACGCACTGATCTTGTTCTTCAGGCCAGAACCAGAAACCAGGGCAGGATGAGCAAGATTTGTATCTTAAGGTGAGAGAAGAGCCCTCCTGGCTGCAAATGAGGGCAGCCACTTGTGCTGTGGGGGCCAAATGGCAGCCCGGGGAGGTCAGTGTGTGGGGGCTTGAGGTGTTTTTCCACCAGTCCTTCAGCACAGTACCCACAGCATTGATCGCTGCTCTCCACAAAAGCAAGTTGTCAGAGGGGGGATTTTCTTCTTCCCTCTCACTGTCACTCTCCACACTGAATCAGCAGCCGAGGGCCCTTCTCCTGGGGAAGGCACAGCAGGAATAATCCTGCAATTTTGGGAGCAAAGGGCAGAGGCCAAAGGGCAGGGAAGGTCAGCACCAGGCAGGAATGATGTGGAGCTGCTGGAGCAGGCAGAGGACTGTTTCTGGGTCCCCCAAGCCATCCTGTCAGAAATTTAAGATGCACTTTGGGAGACCCAGGGGCAGCGCTCATGGCAAACTGGAGCAATGGACAGCTGACAGGTCTGTTCTGGGAGCCCTGGGAGCAGGGGGAGGAGAGGGCTCCAGGCTTGGTACCCACCAATGCCACCCTGTGCTGTTCTGCTCGCCACAGTACAGCCTCAGCCTGTGGTTTCTTGTGCAAGGAGAAGCTGTGCTCAGATACAGAGAGAGGAGATTCTAGTTGAAGTGTTGGAAAGGAAGTGCAAAGGCTGTCAAGGTTTTGCTCACTGCAACACTGCACCTTTTCCAGTGCAGGTGAAAGAAACAATGCAAGGCCACAACAGGAGGCTGTCCAGGTCACAACAGGAGGCTGTCCAGGCCATCAGAAGTCCTCAGTTGCATGTTCTGCTCTACTATGAACTTTTCTTAATTCCCCTTCCACATGCAGTCACAAGTCAGAGTGGTTCTTTTGTACTTAACAGAGTCACACCATGTATGTACAACACTCACAAGAGACAGCCAGCCCCTCTGTGTGACAGTCTGCTCCTGTAATGGGTGTAAAGACCACCACATGTGTCTACTTGGGTTGGAGCTGTACTCCTGACACTCCCCCAGGCTTGCTGTGAGCCTGAGAAGGTTTCTGGGGAAACTGGGAGGGCAGAGGGGTTGATAACATCCCTCACAAGCAGCCAGGAACCACCTATGTATTCCTTGCAATTGCAGTCTGACACATGGTACCTGCCACCACAGATTTTCTTTCCTTTTCTCTCCACTCAAACACAAATAACTGTGGGTAGTGAACTTTCCTGGTTGTGATACCTGAGTTTACACAGCCCAAGCACACAGGATATTCATTTTCCCTGTCCCCTGCCATCTACTCCTTCCTTCAAGCCAACACCTGCCATAGTGCTCCTTCTTCATACCTGTGTGAGACGCTGGGCAGGGGGAGGCTTAAAGCCTACAAAAGCCTATCACTGCTAGTCAGTGGGCACAAGACACAGAAGGCAGGCAGCATTTCACCTGAAAGCCATCTTTGATCTTCCCAACAGGAGAGGCCAGGCAGATGGGAACAGAAGCCTCTCACACCAGTACTCTGCTTCAGCAACACTCACCTCAGTTGGAAGGAAGCAAGAATAGTTAAACTGTACAGTTGTAAAGTGGGAGTAGTCAGAAACAGTCCTCTTGCCTTCCTTTACAGGGCTGCCAAAGAGAAGCTCTCACACTGACAACTTTTCTGCCAGAAATCTCTTTTCCTCCATGTGACCACTGATCTCACCATGGTTCCTGTCTAGTAGTGGAGAAAGAAGAATTTAATTTAGGTACAGCCTTTGGATCTGCAAGGAAACCTTTCTCAGAGCACAGCTTTTGGGTTCATGTGCGTTTTGATTTAACCCATTATTGTGCTACATGAATCCAGTTACAAACCTGAATACATCTGACTTGCTCAAAAGTTAGAGGTCTGAACCTGTTGTTTCATCTTTCATCAGAAAGAGAAACCAAATGAAAATAAGGAGAGGGGAACAAAAATAGGAATTTACAGAACACCTTCCTGAAGGCAGCTGCTGAATCTTAGGAGAAAGTGCTATCCATAGCTTTGGAATATCACATCTCCACTTAGGTCCTGGTCACCAAACTGTGTAATTGGGATGCAAAAGTGTGACCTGACAACTTCATTTCCAATACAGCCAAGCACACTGTGATTTCTTCCTTATCACTTTTATCACCCAGAGAGAGAGAATTTCTCCTTTTTCCTGAAATTAACCCTTTGCCTCTGATGAGGAAACCCAAAGTTGGCTGCACAGGCTGAAAGAGGAAAACATGAAGCATTACCTTTGCCTCCAAATGTACACAGGCACTGCTTAGTTTGAGCATGAGTGACTTAGGAATTGGAGATATCTGTTGGCATGTATTTAATCATCATGCTTCTTAATTACTTCTCTGCATGATGGATGAGTTTTTTAGCTCAAATGAGGTCACTGCCTTTTACCTTTTCCTCTCATGCTGGGACTGTTTGCTGTGTCAATCTGTGGAGCTTAGCAAAATAAATGCACATCCTCTGACCTGGAGCCTGGCACCATAAAGCAAAGTCAATTTGGCAATTAATGGCAGCCACGGCCTTTGGGTACAGGCTGCCATGGTGCATGGAGAGCCTTCTGCTGTGCTGGGAGACACTGCAGACACCTCTCAGGCCTTCAAAGTGAGGGCAACCCAGTGCCTCACTGGGGCCCACCTCTCTGTCCTCGCACGGCCATGCCACACTGCAGGGCAAAAGGGTTCCTGGGCCTGTCTCTCCTGTGCAGTTTCAGGGAGAGGCAAGTGCCCTGGCCCTCTGCTCCTTGGCAGCACCACAAGAAAATCCTGCCACCCTTGTCATTTCTGCCATTCCAGCCTCCCCCTTGGAATGGCTCTAGATGTGTGCTCAAAGCCACACTTCTTGACCTCCTCTTTCTTTTCAGTTCTTCTCCTCCTCTGCACAAACAACTCCACTCTTTCAACACCTGTTCAAGTAAAACTAAGAATTTCAAGAGGAGGAGGACAGTGCTCATGTGTACCCAGACTAAAATGTATCTGCCAAGCTCTAGAGCCTTCAGCCAGTGGGCCTGGCAGGGTGAAGAGGGAAGGAGTCCCATACAAATAGACTGCCCAAATTTCATCTCAGAGAAAGAGTCTTTAACGTGACAACACAGAGGGCACCACCTCATCTTTCCACATAACCCATTATCTGCAGCCAGCTTTGTTCAGTGCCCTGGCTGGAATGTGCAAGGTTCAGTGTATGGTCAAACTTCAGTAACCCAGCCCTGGAAGGAACCAAAAGGTCAGACACATCCAATTGCTGCTTTCCTCACTCTGAACTTGACAATCATTTATGGCCTCTCCCAAAGATGGACTGCTCTCTTCTCCCTGACCTTGGCTGTACACTCCAGTACCATCATTACCTTCATTAGAGCCTCCTGATCCCCTGGTCCATTGCTCTCTGAGCCTGGTACTGGCTAAGACTCTGAGCACTGAGTGAAGGGTTCTGATTGCATACCTTAAAGGTCCCTTAAAGGCAAGAGAACATACAGGAAGCAAGCAGGACTGTTGCAGAAACAACATTTGAGTGCTGCGTCCAGTTGTGGGCCCTTCAATTCAAGAGAGATGTTGAGGTGCTGGAAGGTGTCCAGAGAAGGGCAGCAAGGCTGGGGAGGGGCCTGGAGCACAGCCCTGTGAGGAGAGGCTGAGGGAGCTGGGGGTGTGCAGCCTGCACAAGAGGAGGCTCAGGGCAGAGCTCATTGCTCTCTGCAGCTCCCTGAAGGGAGGTTGTAGCCAGCTGGGGTTGGGCTGTGCTGCCAGGCACCCAGGGACAGAAGGAGGGGACACAGCCTCAAGCTGTGCCAGGGGAGGTCTGGGCTGGATGTTAGGAGGAAGTTGTTGGCAGAGAGAGTGATTGGCATTGGAATGGGCTGCCCAGGGAGGTGGTGGAGTGCCCATCCCTGGAGGTGTTGAAGCCAAGCCTGGTTGGGGCACTCAGTGCCATGGTCTGGTTGCTTGGCATGGGCTGGGTGCTAGGTTGGGCTGGGTGAGCTTGGAGCTCTCTGCCAACCTGCCTGATTCTATGGTTCTATGATTTTTCATTCTGATCCCTAAGATCTATAGCTCCACAACACCAACATGGTAAAGACATCTGACAAAACAGTGAGCATTTGGTAAAATAACTCCTGTCCTTGCCAAGCATTACTCTTAGACCCTCTGGAAGGCTCTTCCTGGAGTCCATGGCCATAGTCAGATGTGCAGGTTGTTTCACAGCTGGGCACTCTCTGTGCCTGTGCCCCAGTCCCTTGCTTTTTGGATATTAGAGCCTGGAGAGGTCAGAAGCTCCAATCACACCAAAAGAAGCTGTGGCAGACAGACCTAAATTATTAATGTCTTTAAAGACTAAGTGCACAATCCAGCCTGCAGCACAATAGGGTCCCAAAGGGGTTGCAGTAAAACCAAAAATCTCACCAAGGATGATCCTGATAAGGACACAGAGTGACCTGACAAGCAGTGTGCCCAGGTGTCTGGGAAAGCCAATGGCATCCTGGCCTGTATTAGAAATGCTGTGGCCACCAGGAGCAGGGAGGTGGTTATCCCCTTGGACTTGGCACTAGTGAGGCCACACCTTGAATGTTGTGTCCAGTCTGGGGCACTCCAATAGAGCAGAGGTATTGAGGTGCTGGAGTGAGTGCAGAGGGCAACAAAGCTGGGGAGGGGCCTGGAAAAGAAATCTTAGGAGCAACTGAAGGAGCTGGGGATGGTTAGTTTGAAGAAGAGGAGGCTGAAGGGAGACTTCACTGGTCTCTACAACTACTTTAAAGGACACTGTAGAGAGGTTAATGCTGGTCTCTTCTCACAGGTAATTAGCAATAGAACAAGAGGGAATGGCCTCAAGCTGCAACAGGGTAGGCTTAGAGTGGACATTAGGAAAAATCTTTTCATGGAAAGAGTGGTCAGGCATTGGAGTGGGCTGCCCAGGGAGGTGGTGGAGTCACCAACCCTGGGTGTGTTTAAGGCACTTTGATGCTTGGGGATGTGGTTTAGGGGTGAGCTTTGTAGAGCAGGGTCAGTGGTTGGACTTGGTAATCAAGAGGGTCTTTTCCAACCTGAAGGATTCTGTGAGTCTATGACTGTGAAGTATTAATTCTGTTTGCACTGATTTATTTGTCTCTGCCACAAGGACAGAGGATACACACGGCCACAAACCTCTGCATTTGCAAGCACATCCACTCTTGCTGTTTTGGTCACTCCTTGTCCCTGGGACAGACACAGGCTCCCCTGAGCAGAAGCTCCATTGTATCCACACTAGAGAAGGTAGTCTCCCAACCTGGGAGAAGGCTGACAACTTTCAGCTACGTAGCAAGAGCATCATAACTGCAAATCTACAACCTAACTTGAGTAAGGACTGATTCCGTCACTGGAAAGACTGAAATTCATTAACATAGCTCTACTTTGATATTTATCTTTAACCACATCCATTTAAACCCAACCTTACTGACAGTTTGCTTCTGTAAGCTCCCACTTTGCTCTTCATTCAGTTTCATCTCCCTGTGACTGCAGTGGCTCCCACCTCTGGCTCCCCTGGCTATAGACTGCTGGTACAACTGGCCTGCAGAGAACAACTCCAACTCAGATTCTGTGTTAAGTTAGCTGTTTTCATGCAGTTTCAATTTTGTTTCAAGAGGAGCTGATGCTGTTTCTTTCTCCTGTTTCAGCACTTGGCAGAAGCCTGAAATTCCTCATGGTGTAGGAAACAGGAAGAGAAGTCTTAATCTGGACTGCTGAGGATCTGCATGCACAAACAACACACTGAAAATGCAAGCTCCTCCTCTTTATCTCCTCCACACCTCCCTTTTTCTGTTCTTTTCCTCTGCTGTTCTTGGAATGTATCTCTTGCACTTCTGCTCATCTCTCTCCCACATCCATGGGCATGCACTGATTTGTTATTGCTGGGTTGCTCCTGATTACAGGTCTGGATACGCTAGTTTATTGCAGGGCTGTCCCTGGCTTTATAGGCTGTTTGCTGCTTTGTTATTACAGTGTCAGTGCTCAAACCTTACTCTTCCAGTTTGCTCTTTCCCATGCACACACAAACCACCACCATGGCACAGTTATTTTGAAATGGCAAACACAAAAATTGACTTTGGCCGTTTGAAAGCGAATGAGGGAAAAGGGGGTCGCAGGCCCTGGAAACAGCAGCCTCCCTGCCCCACTTGACTTCTCTGAGTCTTTGCCATTTTTCCCTGTGGTACTGAAGTCTAAAGCTTCAAGTGCCACAAAAGCAGCATGTTGGTTTGCTTTGCTTGGCTCCAGAAACCCAGGCACAGCATATTCATCTGGGAAGCTGTTAGCTGGGGTTGGGGAAAACCGCGCTTTGGCTATACAGACGTTGGCAATAGCTGTTACAAGTTACATTTGGCTCCCTTAGAGCAACGGGCAACAAACAGGAAAAGCTGCAAACCCTAAAATTACTATTGATGCATTCACATTTATAACACATAACAGCAATCTTCTCCCTCAAAATTAGTTTTGGGGTCCTTTCAAAAAGAAGGGTATTCCAAAAGCAAAGCCACACATAGCCTCGCGACTGACAAAATTTCCACCCTGTTTTCAAAAGTCCTGTGAACATCCCCCACTGCATTCCTCCTCTTCCTCTTCGCACCCCCCAAAAAAATAAAGCAAACTTCTGGGCATAGTTTAAAAGCCACAAAACTTCCTCCAAGTGTATATTCTCCAGCTCCACTGCAGATACTTGGAGTCACATAAAACTGGGCAGTTAGTGATTCTGGCAGCTGAAAAATTACAAAGTTCAGGGGCTGAGGAGGGTGTGGGCCAAGCTGAAGTTTTCCAGAGCACTGTACCAGATGGAGTGCAGGAAACATGCATCTCTCTCGAGGCTTAGAAAGGTGGAGTTAGAAGCTCTGAATCTGAAATGAATTTCAGGGAACATTCTCCACTCCCTGTTCCCTGTGAGCAGTGGTAACTGGCAGCGCTGGTTGGGACGTTTCAGAGTTACAGCCATGCCCCTCTGCATGCAGCACTGCTGTGCTTTTGCAGTGACACACTTCAGCTACCCTCCACCAGCCAGAACTGTGAGAGCTCTCCCTTATGAAGCAGCAGAATGCTTTTTGTCCCGTGCAGACAGCTGATATGTAAGGATGAGATCAAAGTGCATCATGTAATAAACAGCACCAGCAGACATGGTCTACGTCAGCACACGTTCTAAGACAGGTTTGTGTTAGGGCATCTGTTCACTGGAGTGATGCCAAGTTTAACTGCTACACTTAAAATTATGTCTGAAAACAGCTAACTGCTAAGATCTCATCAGTGTTTATAAATATGTAAAGCTGAGCCCCAGGAGGTCAGCCTGGGTGATGCCCAGTGCCAGCACAAGGGGCACTGGGTGGAAGCTGAGGCAGAGGAAATTTCATTTAAACATGAGGAGGGTGACAGAGCACTGTCACAGGCTGCCCAGGGGGGTTGTGGAGTCTCCCTCTCTGGAGATACTCAAGAACCATCTGGATGTGTTCCTGTGTGATCTGCTCTGGGTGATGCTGCTCTGGCAGGGGGGCTTGGACTGGCTGAGCTTTGGAGGTCCCTTCCAGCCCCTGACATTCTGTGATCTGACCTTAAAACTGTCCAAGTAGGCACAGTCACCCTTCCTCTTTACTCTGAGTGCTGAACTGTGTGTTAGTTAGCACATGTTCTAAGGTGTTGGAACTTTGCAGTGTAAGACTCCTTAGTGGGTTTTAAAACACCCTGGCTAGTCAGGACTGACTTTTTTAGCTCTGGACAGGGTTTTCAAGCATGCTTTCAATTGTGACTAGATGGGATCACACTAAAGACAAAATAGCTTGTAACCATGTGTTGATACTAGGATATTTTGTTCAGTCTTGAGGCACACAGGACAAAAGAGACATTGGCAAGCTGGAGTGGAGTCCAGTGGAAGCATCCTAAGATGGCAAGGGGTTGGAGCAGGTGAGATATGAAAAGAGGCTGTCAGAACACAAATATTTCACCCTAGAGAAATCTAAGGCAGGAGACTTTATATGAGAGGACAGAATATTTGAACTTGGTTACTTTAAGGAAAATGCTGATAAAGAAGCCAGATGCAGAGGTTTTAGAGCAGACAATCTGTCTGCTAAAATCTGGAATAACTCACTTCACGTGAGTGAAAAGCAGACATCTGATTTGTGATTCTCATCATTATCTAAAATAAAACCCATCCCAAATGACCTAGAAAAGAAGACACTTTGTGTACCACGGTGCCAGATACCACAGGCAAATGTTTCACTGACTGCTAAGGATGGAAATCAGTTTCAAAGATGGAATTTTCTGCAGTGTCATCAGTGAAACAGGAAGGGCAAGGCTGACTCTGTTTACCTATTTTGAACATACAACAGACAAAACTTCTGTAACTTGGTATGGAATCAGTCATCCAACTAAATAAAGAAACTACTGACGTGCTATGTGGTCTTCATCAAGTCACTCAAAAGCTTACCACTTGAGATTATGGTTCTGCAGCAGTCTAAATTAAACTAGCAGTTGGCTTATGTGGTCCAGCTCTGGCTATGCATTCCTATACCTCCCCTACACCAAACCCATTGTTCATGACTCCACTCCTCAAGCTGCTGATCTGGGCCAGCTCACCTAACAAAAAGGAACATGTCCTTTTCACAGAATCACAGCAACATGCAGGCTGGCAAAGCCTCTCAGGATCACCAAAGTCCAACCTAGAACCCTTCTCTACAAGATTCGCCTTAGCCCTCAGCACTACACCCAAAATTGGTACAAATCAAGCTCACAGCTAAAGCTATAGGTAGGAAGCAATGTTCAACTCTGCTTTTGCCTTTCATAGAATCATAGAATGGTAAGGTTGGAAGGGACCTCAAAGATCATCCAGTTCCAACCCCCTGCCATAGGCAGGGACATCTCCCNTTCTCCTCTGCAGGCTGCAGAGCCCCAACTCTCTCAGCCTGTCCTCACAGCAGAGCTGCTGCAGCCCTCTCAGCATCTTGGTGGCCTCCTCTGCACTGCCTCCAACACTTCCATGTCCTTCCTGTGCTGGGGGCTCCAGAACTGCACACAGGACTGCAGCTGGGGTCTGAGGAGAGCAGAGTAAGGGGGCAGAATCCCCTCCCTTGCCCTGCTGGCTATGCTATCTGCCATTTCATTGCAGATAACCCCAAGTTCCCTCAGGTTTGGGCTTGGTTTTTTTTTTTTTTGGTTTGAGAGAAAAGGGAAGTTTTGGAAAATTCAAGAAAGTGCTCATTCTTAGATGCAAAATCTAACATGTCAACATGTTTTTCCTGTTACTGTCAGTTCACATTCCTTAGGAAAAAGCTGAAGTGGAAATTAATAAAAGTCAGTGAATGCTTGCTGGAAAATGTCTGCTTTATAATGAGGACACAGGCATGCAATGACAACACTCAGAATAGAAGGCAGAAAACATTCTGGATACTTTTTATATCTCAGAGAACATTATGTAATTTGCTACTTAGATATCATTGAACTCCATTAAACATGAGAGACCAGACACACCACACACAAATTATGAAAATGCCCTTTTATTCCCTGTGGTAGAGCCTGTAGGATCCAGAGTTCTGACCCCAGGAAGGCTCTCGGTCTGGCATGCAGCTAGGGGACTTGAAGTTCCAAGCTCCAGCTGCACCAGAGCTCCCTCCCTCCCTCCCTCCCCCCCGTGCTGGAACCCCCTTGCAGACTGCAGTGATCTCCACAGAGTCATTTTTTTTCTCTGTCTGGGATCTGGCAATGACCTCCTGCAACCCAACTGCTCTCCCCAGCAGCCTTTTCTCCAGGTTCTGTGTTGACCTGGCAAATATTTCCAGTTGTAAGGAGATGAAAAGAAGGTAAGGAAAAAAATAGGTGAGGGGGAGGGGGGAAATCAAGCCCTGCAGATGAAAGTTTGAGGCAGTGTTTTCCTTTCCAAAGTGCTGCTACATTCCCATAAGCTTGTGGTTTCCTGCATTCTGCTGAAGGCTTTTTTTTTTTTTTTTTAAACCCTTCTGGTGATATCTGAAGAGGGAAAATGTCCAGCAGCAACAGGAGGCCTTTTGTTCTCTTCGTTTCTAAGTGGACTTTAACCCAGTTACTACAGACTGAGTCACTGTAGAAACAAATAAAAGAAAAGCTCTCTGTTTTGTCCCTCTGGACAGGTCAGGGACGTGTTAAGTTTTGTTCTCCCTCTCCTGCTTTCTGGAAGCAGCGCTAGCCCTGGCATTACACTGCAATAATAATTAACATAGTTTATGGCTGTTCTTCTTTCTATGTCCTGGCAACTGCTACGGGGTTGATATTCCAATACAGCCAGCATTTCATTAACAAAATAAATGCACAAGAGGTATGGCTTCGGCTAATGAGATGAAATGAAAGGGGAGGAAGGACGGCTGGACCATAAGATGCGGCTAAGTGTCACACCTATAGGGTGCAGGTCTGAGCTATTTTAGTACCTCTTTAGATCTCAAACATTTTAATGACTCACAGCAAACAACTGCCTGCCTCTGAATGTGCCTCTAAGATTCCCTTCTTATCAGGCTGAATATTAGGCTTAATCTAGGGGCTGATTTTTGGTCACTCCTCGCAGTTCTATTCATACTTCAATTTTAAAGGGAATTATTTTTTTTTAAGGTCCTAAACATCTACATTAAAATAGAATTAAAAAAAAAAAAAAAAGAAAAAAGAAAAGCAGCCTATGCATAGGCCTGTGGTTCCCTGGGGCGTATTCCTTTTCCTTCCCTTCTCTCACCAGCCCACTTTCCCTAAAAACCTTTTTAACTCTTTAGTGTTCCCTTATTTCTAAGCTCTCAGCACTGACAAAGCAACTGCCTGTTGCTGCCGGCAAACCACAAGCTCCAGGCTTTCTTTCACCCCCCACTCATGCACCCTAGGTTGCTTATCTGAAGCCACTGTGTTGTTTTCCCACAGCCCTCTTCCTGGTCCAGGGTACTCCAGCTTGTTTTTGAAGTGGGGAAGTTTTATACTGGGAAGAAGTTATCAGTACGTGGGCCAGAAATATGCTTTTTAGCTGTGGAATAGGCATGCTTGGAAAAGCAGGACTGCAATAGACAGGGACACTTGGCAGAGAGGATTTTGTACAAGAATGTGACCGCATTGTGCGGCACAGAGAGATAAACACAGGCAAAGCCAAGACTGTTCTAGGCCATGGGTGTGAGTCAGCAGAAGTTTCACATGTGGCTGCTTTTGTGCTGGCCAGGAGAGAGCAGAGAACTAGGACTGTAATGATGCCAGAGCTGGTGTGCATGGTCAGGACTAAGCTCAGCATCCTGCGTGGCCAACAGGGCAAGGGAGGGGATTCTGCCCCTTGGTTCTGCTCTCCTCAGACCCCAGCTGCAGTCCTGGGTGCAGTTGTGGAGCCCCCAGCAGAGGAAGGACATGGAAGTGTTGGAGCAGGTCCAGAGGAGGCCATGAAGATGCTGAGAGGGTTGCAGCAGCTCTGCTGTGAGGACAGGCTGAGAGAGTTGGGGCTCTGCAGCCTGGAGAGGAGAAGGCTTCCAGGAGAGCTTGGAGTGGCCTTGCAGGATGTGAAGGGGGCTCCAGGAAGGCTGGGGAGGGACTACTGACAAGGTCTGGTAACGACAGGAGGAGGAGGAATGGGTTTGAAGTGGCAGAGGGGAGACTGAAAGTGGCTGTTAGGAGGAAGTTGTTTGGAGTGAGGGTGGTGAGACACTGGCACAGGTTGTCCAGGGAGGTTGTGGAGCACAGAATCACAGAATGTGATCTCTGATTGTGCTCCACAACCTCCCTGGAGGTGTTCAAGGCCAGGTTGGATGAGGCCTTGAGTGACCTGTACTAGTGGGAGGTGTCCCTGCCTATGGAAGTGGATGAACTTTGAGGTCCCTTCCAACATAAACCATTCTATGATCCTAAGTCAACTGGTCAGCAAACGCTCTGCAATCTTTGTGCTACTTAGCAACACTATTCTTACCTAACTTTGATTTATTCTGCAACAGCCACGAGGGCCTGAAATATGGTCCAGGTTTACCATAATTTGAGAGCACAAGGTGGCTGTATTTTTCTTTCCTTGCCGTATCAGCAGCAAGGGACATACAGACAGGTTCTTCCTTACCTTGTTCCTTGCTGTTACAGTATCAGGGTTTCACTAGGATGGTCTTCACATCACTCGAGCCAAGAGAAGAAATGCAAAAGAAATTTCATCTCAGCTAGAGATTTGGATGGTTTTCAGAACCCGTTAAGAGCAAGTAAAGCAGCAAAATATTCTGAAGTTCTGATGGCGAATTCTTTAGGACAGTTCCCAAGTAAATTTGTATTTCTTGTCTGAACCCAACTTTAAAGAGAAATGAGAATAGTGAAGACGGGGAAAAAATTGTGATCGGCAGAAGCGAAACATCTGTTTTTTTGCTGGAGACAACCAAACTCCAGATGTCATCAACATCACATAATTCTAGAAATGCCAATCTCTTTGCCCTGAGAAAGGTCATGTCACTGAACTCTTGGTGACTGAACAGCTTTTGTACTGGAAAATCCACTCCCAGATGTGCACTGCATATCAGAGTGTGCTGCAATTTGCTTTGCTATCAGATTAGGCAGATGGGGAAAAGAGATGACAAGGAGATATTCTGCTTTATGACAGCAAGCTGGTCTCACAGTTGCTGCATAAGTTGTGCTTGTGCTCATTCCTCCTGGAACCTGCTGAGCATGTTCACTGCTAGGGGATGCTGCCTCAAGCTGTCAGTGAGATAATCAAACAGCCTTAACTCTGCCAGGCTGATTTATAGGAATGGCACTCATCAATACAGAGAGGATTTGCATACAGAATAACTGCCAACACCGACTTTACGTTTGTCTGGAGGACATCATGCTACTGAGAGAAGTACTAAGCTATATTCATGCTTGAGCTCTCCTTGGCAACAAACAGCATAGACAGAAGGAAAACATTGGAATTGCCTTTCAGAATGGAGTTCCTCCTCGGTTTTGGGCAGTAACAACTGGGCTCCTCAGTTCCAGTATCATTTCTTATTCCTCTTAACCTTTGAGTCTCTGACATCAAGAAAATGCTAACCACCAATTTTAGAAGCACCAGCACCCTTGCATCATGTGTCATCCACTTCCCTTCTCTGTTTCACACACAGAGACTGCAGGCTGTGTTTGTGCATGTGACAGAGGGAGGAGAAAGAGCTGACACATGATCTGGGGGCTAGGGAGACTACGTGCATCTGCTTTGGGACCCAATGGTATGGCACACAAGAATGCAGTGTGTTCCTATGACATGGAGGCACATGACTCTGCACAACACTGTGAAGATCTCAGTCTAACTGATGTTCGTTTTTTTTTAGTCACAACTCTACTGTTACTTTGTGGCATCTGGATTTTTTTCACACTCTTGGATGCTAAGAAGATGTAAGAGTTTTACATGCATCGTCTGACATGAAGCCAACATTTGCAACAGTGATGTGCACTAAACTAGACTGACCAGAAGGTAGCATTAAGTAACAGAATAATGTAACTTGCATGCATTTGCCATTCAAGAAAGGATGCACAAAAGAGGCTGCCAGTTAATTCAGTAGAGTGATCAGTGGGTTTGCCTGGGAATGTACTTAGGTACAAAAAGACACATTATGGTTTTAGAGCTTGCTGGAGTGCTTCAGGCTTAATTATGAGCGTGCATAGGAAGTGTTGTGTTTTATAACTTGTAAATGGTTCTTTCTGACACACTCCCCCTTCCAACGACCTTTTGCTAAGAAATTTATCTAATCCACACAAAACCTGAGTTGCTCTGCTTCACTGCTATCACCAGAGACAGTTTTCTGTCTATTTGCACCTAACACAAAACGTGAGTTACCTTTTTATTTTCACAGCTACAGAGGTCAGTTTATGATGAGTTTTACCAGCCGCTTACACCAGGCTGCAGTGCCTACATTTACTCTGTGTGCTCGGGCGTGAAGCTGAAAAAGATTTTACATTAACAAGCACATGATAAAAAATTCCAGAAAGCAATTTGAGCAGCCGACTGAGTTTCTGCTAAGACCTTTGACAGTGGATTCATTGGCTTCCAGCTGATCAGAGAGACTTTCAGCTCCTGGCTGGCTTTATTCTCGCGCGATCCGAAGGCATTTGGATAGTGAATTTTAAACCAATTGGTTGTTTTCTCAGAGACTACGCAGGGGTCGGGGAGAAAGGGGAGTATCTTTCTTGCTAATGTTAGCCAGACAATGGCAGCTTAACTGTAAAGCCCCCTAAAAGAGAATAAGCCTATTGTGTCCCCAGTGTGTTTCCCACATTTCAAAGGCCACTAAGTAGCACCAGCATCTTCGCCTCTGGGTTACTTGAGAAGACAGACTCATGCTTATTAAATGATGGCTTTCCCTAATGATTTGAAACAAAAAAGGCACACACACACAATGCCAGAGATGCGCACATTTAAGGCTTCTCCTGTCACAAGGTCAAACGCATGAAAAGACGCAACAAAAAGTTTGGCCCCGAGATAGCAGAGCAGTCCCACTTGCCCATCTCTCCCACACCGGCCCTTACTCTCTTTTCTACTGCCAGAGCCCCTGATTCCTGCACAATTAAGTGTGGCACCAATGGCATTTTTGCTGCTGCTCCTTCCACTTGGCTTCACTGCTGAGAAAGGAGCTTGTTCGGCGGGGAGGCGGGCACGGCTGCCTCAATAGCCTCTGAAGCATTCATTATCTCCCGCCTAATTACATGGCCGGCATAGTGGTGGTGTTGTGGGAACACTGCATCACATTAATCAGCAAGAGGATGTGCCAAGATGAAAGGCTCCCCTTGTGTCTGCTCTCCGCTGTGGAAAATGGGCAGGGGGGTGGGGGGAAGGAGTGGGGTATTTATCAAGAGGCGAGGGAGGGGAGGCGCAGCGGGGGCACCCCAGCTCACCGGCCCGAGCTGCAGTCCTCCCAGGCCAGGGCTCTTCTAACAGATTCACCCTTTATGCTCATGCACCGTGATGGACCGATAGTTCCAGAGTCTGAATCCTCCACAGCCTGCCCTCAGCCCTCTCTGATCAGACCACCACCAAGGCTGGGATTTAGCTGCGGCGTGGACAGAGGGCTCCGCGGAAAGTCAGAACACTCTCTGCACTCTAACGGTCTCAAAGGGAAATGTTAAACAGTGGCCGTGATGAGCCTCCTGGATCAAAGTCGAGCCAGTACCCAAAAGCAAAAGTTTCATTTCCTAAGAGCCTGCTGGTGAGAACCCCGAGTTCACCCACACGGTGCAATTTTTAAATGGACTCTTGAAATCTGAGAAGAGATCTCATTTCCTCCTATCTTTGTCCCTCTTGCAGGGCATTTGAAAGGTTTTCTAAGGCTTTGCATAGATGCTTCTCTGTCTTGGAGTTGGGGGGAGGGTAGAGGCATCTATGCTGTGGCTGCTTGGCATCCTGCAAAACACTGGGTCAGACTGGAATACCAAATGGCTGAGCTGCTTAAAGATGTTAGACGCAAGAGCAGCACTGTAGAGAGAATGAGGAAAGCTAATGGAAAAATTTGGACTTTACAAATGCAGTTCTTTGCATCGGTTAACCTCTCCCATTCACTTTTGGTTCAGTTAATTCAGATCAGCTCTCTTTAAAACCCTCTGAGAACTGGCAGCAGCTCACAGAACACTCAGCTCTTCCCATTTCACTTCCCGCAGGCCCTCTGTCCATCACAGCTTTTCTGCACTTGAGCAGTGCTGCAGGTTGACTTCCACTGCTCTGAACTGCTGTGTCTTGCCCCCAAGCCCCGCTGGGTTTGCAGTGTGTCTGCCTTACTAACACAAGCTACTGAAGGCACTTTGGAAGCAGATCTGCTTGTCTGACACAAAGTTGGTGTGGCTCCTGCAGTGACACAGTCCTACCACAGGTATTCCCTGCTCTTCCGTGGACAATTGGGGTACCCTGCTTATCTGTGTGCCACCTGTTTGGGCTCTTGTGCTGGAGTCACCCTTTCCCAGTGCCCCCTTTTTGTTCAAACACTGTTACCCAGGCAGGTGGTGTTCTTTGGGGTTCAGCACACGGGGACCATCACTTACATGACACCAGACATTCCTGTACTAAGAGATTTGACTTCATTGCCCTCTGTTGAGAAGAGTATATACAACAGGCTTCCAGGAGATCTTATAGTGGCCTTCCACTATCTGAAGGGGGCCTACAGGAAGGCTGGGGAGTGACTATAGACAAGGGCTTGTAACGACAGGACAAGGGGCAATGGGTTTGAAGTGGCAGAGGGGAGATTGAAAGTGGCTGTTAGGAGGAAGTTGTTTGGAGTGAGGGTGGTGAGACACTGGCACAGGTTGCCCAGGGAGGTTGTGGCTGCTCCCTCCCTGGAGGGGTTCAAGGCCAGGTTGGAGGAGGCCTTGAGTGACCTGTACTAGTGGGAGGTGTCCCTGCCTATGGCAGGGGGTTGGAACTGGATGAGCTTTGAGGTCCCTTCCAGCCTTACTATTCTATGGTTCTATGAACATGGTCTATCAATTTTTATATTTGTTTTTTAATTAGGGAGACCAAATGAGACCTGCCAAGGTTACAAGTGGCAACCATACTAGGGAAGAGCAAACTTGCAATTAATCTTGTTGCACACAACATAAATCAAGTATATGGAGCAGGATGAAACATTTAGTATAGAGATCCACACTAGCAGAGATCATCTCAGCTTAGCTTTCACATTTGCCAGGTTTGAACAGAATCCTTCCTCTGAGTTTTGGGCATGCACATCCTTTAAATAAACTAACTTTGAGAGCTGTACCTGCATATCTTCTCAACTACTCAGTCTTGGTTGACCATCTTGCCTTCAGAACAGAGCCAGTGACTTCATCACCCTTTTCCTCAAGCCAGCAGAACAGTGGTGCTCTAAGTCATCTCCTTCCCAACAGAGGCCCAGGAATTCCACAGGATGGAGAGCACTTTGCCAGGCCCAAGGAACTGGAATCTCAAACCAAAGACAAGCATGTTTTTATCCCCAGTGGCACTGTTGCTATCTGGATGGTAACTGGCTGTCCTTCTCATCTCACATTTGCCTGACAAAAGCAGGATACTAAGCCTGGATCACAGTAATGTATCCTTGCTAAAACTGCTCAGCTTATGCTGGGAGGAATAAAAGCTTGAGAGATAGTGCAAAAACTTTAGGCTGATCTACCAGATAGATAAAAAAAACAGAAGCATGGGGAAGATGTCCTATGGCATGGAGTGGTAACAAGAGGAGAATGTTTCAGACTTAATAATTATTTCTAATGAGGTTAATCTGAGGGCAACTAATCCTGTGGGAGAACGTGGTGGCTCTGAATACAGGAGTCCTCTGCAGCCTTCCACCCCAATGCCTCTCCTGTTCTGGGACATCCACTGCCCCTCAGTACAGAAATTTCTCCCTTGCCCACTGAACCACCCCAGCAGTGTGCAGTTGGACATTCCTACACCCCAGCAGTGTGCAGCTGGACATTCCTACCCCCACAAACGCTTATCTGCTGGCAACCTGCACCACAAAGAAAGAACAGGTTTGCCTCTTGCTTGTGCTATCTCTTGCCTGCAGAAGCTCAAGCTTGAATGCATGCTGCAGTTCATTTCAGAAAGTGCCTTTTGACTTGTGTTTTACCACTACTGCCAGTTATTCCAGGACTTGAACTTCCTTTTGGTCCATAAGCCAAGGCAATGGGAGGACCAAACACAGATGTGACAAAAGAAGAGCTCTAGGAAGAGGCTTAAAGTAAAAGCCAGTGCAGTTTCCATCTCCTCCTCTTTTTCATGTGCCACTCTCACTGCCACACTTAGGGTGGCTACGTAAGGCACTCCTGTTGTGTACCAAACACTGCACTGCTTTTTCCAGCTTGGGGAATACAACTTTGAAACAGTTTTTTCCCCAGAGAGAGCAGAAAAGTAATGGCACGAAGCGAGCATGGGAATTTCTTGTTTTGGCACAAAATTCCACTGCTTCTGAAGAGGAAAACCAACAGCACCACAAACATTCCCCCTCCCAGGAGAGGGGAAGAGAATGAGGCAAGTGTCTGCTTCACCCCGAGTTCCCCAGCCCTGAAATGGAAGTATCCAGAGAGGTCTATGTGGCACTGAGACACGTGTGCAAAGCCCAGAACAAATCCCAAGCAGAGGTAAATTCTGTTTCAGAGTTTCCCCTCCACTCTTCACGTGACAGCTTCCTTCAAAATTCCACAGTACCTCTTTTTCTCCTGGAAACATCATCTCTGGCTTTTCTTTCTCCTTGCCTGGGTTTCTGGTTTCCAAAGCACTGTTAACTGAGAACCTCTTTTCTCCCTTGTCTCATGCTTCTGTTAACCCTGCTTTACATATTGCTGACCAAAAAATAAAAGCAAACTTCCACTGCGTGAAAAGAGGACCTGAGCCATTTGAGGGTAATTGCAGCATTGGTGTCTATCTCCTACTGGTGCCAAAGGTGAGAGGAATTTTAGTAATTCAATAGATAGATAAGATAAGGGAGATTATTTGATTTAGTATTGGGCTGTGCCATGTTTCTGAAATACTGTGCAGCTAAAAAAATGCAAAAGGTCAGATGATGTGTTTCTTTAGGTAAATGAAACTGCTTTTTCTAAAGTGATAGGCTCATTCCAGATGCAATTCCTGTATTTTTAACACTTTACTGCAAGTCTTGCTTTAAAGGCAGCCCTTATCCAACAGCTCCGTGCCTATTTGTAAGTGATTTCCCTCCCTCCACACCCCCACACTAACACCAACAGGGCTCACAAGGAAATCCCAACAGGCAGACTGTTATTCAATTCCTTTCTGCATTTCTAAGGCTCATCGACCTTTCTTTTGTCAGATAAAAGCTTCCCATCTCTTTAAGCCCTTCATTCTTGCACTAGTCCCACAGAAAAGTTGACATCCTTGGCAAGGAGACTGAAAAGCAGCTCGCCCACCCTCCCCAATAGGCCAGGCTGCGGTTGTTTTAGCCTGTTTAAATCTCTCTTCTATTTATATGCTAATGTTCTGGTATCAGCAGAAAGTATAAACAGTGTTGTTTACAGCTCCCTATAGTCTGTGAGCACCAAGCTGCCAGGAAAATAGTGTGTACTGGGCAAAGGCACGGATTTATTGACAATGAAAATGGCCACTTCTAAGACCACGAGAAACAAAACCCAACTGCAAAAACGCAGAGTCAGCCAACAATACAACCATGCAAAACAGTGCTGGCCAAAAGCCATTAACCAGAGGGTCAGGCATGGGCCTTGGGGAGCTGCAAGCCTTCATATTTAACAGGGAGAGATCTGGGGAGACCTTCAGCACAGAAACCTCTGAGAAAAGAGAGCAGCGAGTTCCTTGGCAAGGCAGCTTCTCTGCTCCATTTGCTATTCCTGCAGATTTTTGTTAGTGGATAATGGCTCATATCTTGGCTCAGAGCTCTCCTGGATCTTGAAGTGAATTAAGTTCTCCCAAGAAAACCAGCAGACATTCTCCTACTGCATGCATGCTTCGGCTCTCGCCTGGTGAGATTCACCACACTGCTTACAAGATGGAAAATGCAGAGGGTACTGAAACCTCCTCTGGTTCCAGCCCATCCAGGCCAGCTGAGCCATGCTTGGTGTCTGTGCTGACAACACTGCACTCTGCTCTCTTTGGAGGGGAACTCCAGTGGCCAGCTGAGCAGTACAGCTGTCTCCTCAGCCATCCAGAGCCCCACCACATCCACCAGCACCACTGCCTCTCTTGCTGGGCAGTCTCGCACAAGGTGCCAAGAAAGGACTGTGCCTTTCTCTCACCCTCACGGTCCTGCAAAACCAGCACTAAGGTAACTGGGGTAGGGGCAATGTGAACTTGCCTACTGGAGAACTACACATATGCTGCAAACAGAAAGAATTAATCTCATCAACAGCTTTTTATCAGCACTAAGTGGATGAAAATGTGAAATGCCAGGAGGACCACTTGCAATGACATTGCTCGTCGCAGCGGCACGGTCAAAAAGAGTTTGAGGTTCTGAACAATGAGAGCATTGTACTGGCAAAGATGTGCTGTTCTTCCAGTGGGAATTCAGTTGCTAAGTGCATCGAGAGGATTTACAGCAACCCGTTGCTGTAATAACCAGACAGAGGCCTGCATGAAAATCCCACATTTGGCTGTGGCACACTGGCTAGGACTGCTCTGTCTCCTTCTAGTAGTGCGTTCCCAAAGAAGGAAACAGCTCATTGCTGCTGCTACGGTATGCCTGAAATCAAGCAGCAGTCTGAGCTTTGCCCTTTTGCTGTACAATCTAACAGGGTTAAGCCTACCTAGACTGCATCAGGTGCCCTGCCCACATTAGACTGTGTGCTTTGTGGGATTACAAGTGCTTATCGACAGTGCAAATAAAGCAGCCCAGTCCATTCCCCTCAAGGCTGTCTGAAACTCGTTCATTTCTAATAACAGTTCACTAAACCACTAAGCCAGGTGGGGATGATGCTCCTTGGAGCCGTTTTGAGCTCTAGTGGTAGTTGCTACATCTCCTTCCATTACATATTATAAATCACTGTTCATTAAGAGACTAATAAGGGCAGCTCGGTTGCAAGGGGTTAACCTTTAAGCAGCACAAGGCACCTCGATTAAGACCCACAGTATGAACAGTGAGAGAGGTCTTGGATCTGAAACCAGGAGCTGGGATTCTGGCGTTTGTGTTTTTGGCATCCGTATCCATGAGAAGTTGAAGAGGCATAGAAGTGTTTTTCAGGGTAGGTGGGCATTTTGATCAAAGCTGATGCACCTAAAACTATGAGAAGTGTAGATGCACTTCTTAGAGATGTGTCTACAGAAATATTAATAAAGAAAAGGCTAGAATGTGGTCTTCCATAATTCATTGCTGCTGGGACACAGGCCGGGAGGGAAGAATGGAAAAAACAGTCCATAAAGATGCCAATAGTCCCTAAGCAGAAACATCTGTTCAAGGCTTAAAAACGGTCAGGGCTGCAGCAAGCTCAGCAACAGGAAAGCCTGCAGTTGATCACTGCTACCCCTGGGATCGGTGTGGAGCTTGGAAGATAACTGACACCATGAATCAAACACAGCTCCTTTCTTAAAGGGGAAAAGGGGAGGAACAGAGAGCCAGGATGGGTGTCCGGGAAAGACAAATGATTATTTGGAATGGAGGTATTCAGGAAGATTTACAAAAGAGTGAGGGAAGACGCAAAGGGAGACCCAGTGACTTATCCCCTCTGTCCCAAGGGGGCCCCTACGCTGAATTTCCATTGCTCTGTCCAGTCTAATTTTAAATGTCTCAAGGAAAGGCCTTGCTCCCCACGGGAGGCTGTTGCAAAATACCACAAATCATCTTTGCCTCTTACATGACTGCCTGCTCCTTTGTGATAGTTCAGTTAATTTTGTCTTCTCTTGATATTCAACAGTGCTCCCAGACACGTCGGTTCCAAACAGCAACTTCTTTTTCCTGAAAGCATTTGTTCCCCTCTGCTGTCTTCTCTCAAGAAAGGACTTATCTTAAAAATATCTGTGGAGGTTGTGTTTTGTTCATCACTGCAACATCTGCGTCTGCCAGCAGGAAGGGAGCACAGTTCTGCTGGATCTTAAAAGGATCAGTGAAAGAGGTGCCTCAGCAGCTACATTACAAATGAAACTGGCAGAAGTTCTTATAAAGCAAAGTTTGGAGGCTTCCCTTCCCCATCTCCAACCCTTTCAGGTGCCAACTTTGACTAATAGCACATATTAAAGCTTCTTAAAGTATGCGAACCTTTATCCACAAAGAAAGGCAACCTTCGATCAATGACAACGCAAATGTGAACTACTGGTCCTTGGGTGGAAATTCCATTTTTATTTCAGATCCAGAACTCCAGCAGCCTGCATCACCCTGGGAGCCAGCAGCAAACCAGCAGTGAGTTTCTGAGTTTGTAAAGCATTTTATATGAGGGTTAGCAGTGGCTGAAATACCATGAGAAAGGTACTTAATTTCTCAAAAAAAAAAAAAAAAAAGGCTAATATTTGAGTGCCTGGGACTTCAAAAGTGTTTACTCTGCACGTTTGAAAACCTAAGCAAAATCCTTCCCCTCCCTTAAACTAATCACTAACATTTTTCTAGCACTAGTTTTTCTACATAAAGTTAGACTGAAGGGTCAACACATGGCTTAGATTGCAACTCTTGCTGTGAAATTATCCTATGCAATCCACAACCAGCACCTTCATAACAGAAGTTAGCAGAGCAGTGGTTAAAGCCATCAGATGTTCAAAAACAAACTGCAGTTTTCAGTATTCATCAGTTCTCAGGTTCTGCCCTGACCTTGGTCTCCACTCCAAAGTGGCATGCAGTGATTTGCTTTCTGGTCCAAACACTCACAGTCCTCAGCACTGAACAGCAAAGAAAATTTGCTGCTCAAGTGGATTGCTTCTAGCCTGGATCTCTGCTCTTCTTCCCCAGCTTTTGCCTTTTTTTCATCAGATTAGCAGCTTGGACAAGAAACTGTGACACTATCTGAAGCTCAGAGGATCCATTTATCACTCTCTGCAAGATGTTCTGCACCTTCATACTTGGTTTCTGGCTGTCTCTATAAATGCTCTATCAGATGAGGACTTCTTGACAGTGAACTTGTCCATGTTTCTAGTTGTGGATAACTGACAGCGCTGACGCTTGGACGTTACCATAAGTGGTGGTACTAGACACAGCCTTTTCATGTAGTTCAATATGATGAACCAAAAGGCCTTAGCAGTAGTGGAGTCATGACTTCAAAAGACTGAGAAACACAAAATGGCTTAGGAAGCTTCTTGTGTCCTGTTACTCCTCCTGCATACTTCTAACCCATCTCCACCAGCTCCGTACATCCACACTGGGCTCATGAAGCCCCAGTCCTCCACAGGTCCTCTGCAGCACACAAGAAGGGAATGGACTCAAATAATGCAGGAGTAGAGGGAACTTTTAACTCAATGTTAAGCCTCTTAAAAACCGAGCTGAGGTTCCTCTGAGATGTTATTAAATCTGCCAGGCTGTGAAGTAGTGCCCAGTGGATCAAAGACACAATGCACCCTTTCTTAGCTTCTGCTGAGCTCTTCATGCATCTACAAAGGGGCTCTAATGTCTTATTAGGTCACTCCTTAAATACAAGGAACCCAAAAATTCACCAGAGACCCAAAGTCAGGATGGGACTCTGCCATCTCTTCAGGAGTGTGATGTCTGACCCTTTTAATTCACCTTCACTCCCTTCTCCCTTCAGCACACCGTGAACCGCTCACTGTTGCCGATGTATAAACCCTGCCACGACAACTACTAAAAAGGGCAGCTCCATGCTGGCATTGATCCTGCCTTCATCTCACTGCATTCATTGTCTAGAGAACAGAGGCAGGATTAGAGGGGTTTTAGAGTGCAACCGGGCAGTAAGATTAATAACTGCTCTTAGCTTCATTCATGATCAATTGAGTGTGTGTGAATCTGCAGAGGACCTTCTCCAAACAATCCGCAGGGATGGCAATGGCGGTTGTGGAACCAGGAAAAGCAGCAAAAGAAACTCGAGTTATGTAGCATCTCTTGTAGGGAAAACGTAAAGTTTTGCCATCTCTTCATCAGCAGGTACCACTCAGCTTGTCCAGATCACTAGTTCTGGCCCCCTAAATCCATTATGCATCCTATCCACCGACACCAGCGGGCACACAGGCAAGCCTTATGTAAGGAAAGCTTGCAATCAGGATGCTTTCAGTTGCACACTTGACATGTGTCAGCTGCTTTTTAAACAAATCAAACACCTTGATGCCCACAGGATAGTAAGCTTTACCAGGTCCATCCAATTTTATCTCCCACAAGTTTATGTAGACAAATCACATGCTCTGGCTCTTTTTTCCTGGAGTGGTTAGCACTTCCTTTATGAATTCTTCTCTCTATATATGGCATGCACAGAGGTCACAGAGGCAACCATCAAGTGGGTTTCACATTTACCAGCATGTCAGTAAGACCTGCCTGGTCAAAATTCAGTAGTTGCTAAAGTAGAAGTGGAAAATGCAGTTGCATGTGAATTCAAACTGCCCACATTTCACTTCATCACCTCTCTCTGTTGCCCCCACAAACCAAAGTATTCTTGTAGTGCTGACTGGTTGTTTGCAAAGACAAAGCACTGCAGGCAGTGATCCCAGCTGACATGTGCACACAAGGATTTTGGGGTACCACTCTGGTGTGAGCAAAACCATGTGGGAAAGGCACATGTTGGGTTTTGATTTCAGAGTGCAGAAGATCAAATAATGTTAATTGCCAGAGATGCTCCTATTCTGCATTTGTACATCACTTTCAGTCCTAGGAAATAGCAAAGCAAGGAAGACCAAGCTACACAAAAGGAATGTCCATATCCACAACTCATCCTAGAGCCAGGGACAAGCAGTTGGTTCCCCTGAACAGTACTACACAACAGATTAAGAAAAAGGTGAAAAAGAAGTTTCCCTTATAATGGTCAGCAATAGCTTGCAGGAATGTCTATGCAGCACTGGAATGCTTGGAGCCAGGCTTAAAAAGCATGGAGCCATCCAGGCATTTTGCTTGGTCTGACAAAGGACAGAAGGGAGGGCATGTGGTTGCTTTTCCCTTGCCACACTCCCTACCATGTCCTTTAAGGTGTCCTGCAGGACCAAAATCCTTCCTTCAAATAATGGAGCGTTACCTGAACAGTCATCCCTGGGTCTGTGCACAGCAGCTGGCTGTATTCCCAAGCATTTAGAAATTGGCCATGCCTATTTAATTGAAACAGCAGGAGAATTTATGGAAGCAAAATTGAATTCTCCTAACTGATAATTGAAAGATTAACTTCTGGAAGGAATGCCTTGAGATTTTTAATGACCACACATGATCAGGACCTTGGTTTAATACCTCATTATCCATGTAATGCTGACTAAATCAGTGCTGAGGGTAGAAAAAAAAGAGAGGGGTTGAAAAAAAATAACATACAGGCTTCTACCATCTCAAATACAGTATAAAAAGGTCTCTGCAGTAGTCCCACAAAGATTGTCTGCAGGAGGAATTTCTTACTGATTAACAATTCGTACTGGCATTAGTGAGAGTCCAAGAAAAACAGTGTTTTCTAAAACAAAACAAAACAATCCCACAAAACCCCCATAGGTTCTTGTTTTCATCAAGGCAAGTGCCACTGGTTTCTGCAGACCTCAACCAAGATCATCAATGGCTGAACTTGGACTACCTTTATGGGACCACCATATGAGACTGCTATTCACTCTCTGCAGTAACTTTACATTCTGTTTCCAATTCATACTAACCTCATACCTCCTCCAAAGCATTCATGGAAAAGACACAGTAAAGGCATTAAAGGGAGGATATAGCCCTTCACATCCAACATGACACAGTGGAGCATGGGATGGGGGAAACTCAAAGCGGGGGTGCAGTGAGGCACTGCTTCTGCAGGTTCCCATGTCCAGTCTAAAGATCCAAAGTAGTTCAGCAATTCAAAGGGTTGCTTTTCTTCATGACTGGGCTATATGACTTGATTGGCTTATTTAGGCCTTATTAAATGATGCCTCTTTGGCAGTTTTAGCCAAGAACTGACCAAGGAAATACTATTTTTGGATGTTATGAAAGAACTCTGCTTTTTATCTTATGAGGAGCAACTGAGGGAGCTGGGGATGGTTAGTTTGAGAAAGAGGAGGCTGAGGGCAGGCCTCATTGCTGTGTACAGGTACCTGAAGGGACATTGTGGAGAGGCTGCTGCTGGGCTCTGCTCACAGGGAATTGGAGCCAGAAGAAGGGGGAATGGCCTCAAGCTGAGGCTGGGGAGGGTCAGATTGGACATTAGGAAAAAGTTTTTTCAGGGAGGGGAATGAGCTGCCCAGGGAGGTGGTGGAGTCCCCCAGCCTGGCTGTGTTTCAGGGTGGTTTGGATGTGGTGCCTGGGGCTATGGTTTACGGTGAGTCTTGCAGAGCAGGGTTCTAGGTTGGGCTTGGTGACCCTGAGGGGCTGTGCCAGCCTCGGTGTGGCTGTGATTCTGTGAAGATTTAGGCATGCTAGCCAGACCAAGTAAGGGCAACACGGAGCAAGCAGCAAACATTGGTCTTCAAGGCTGCCATACCAACATTGATTTCATTTTAGAAACCCACCAAATGAACCAGACAGATGGTAAGATACCTAAGTACGCTGCTACTTCTGGGAAGGGGAGCAAGCTGTGGGTCACTTGTAAAAATAGCAGAACCCCTCTCTTCCAACTTCAGCAACGTTCAATCTCCGTATTTAAAAGGCTCCTCTGAGGCTGGAGCGTTCAGGCACATACCCTGCCTTTCACAGGGAGCATGGGAAAATCAGCTCATTGTGTCGGAAGACCTTGAAAGGGAAAGGAGGCTTGCAGCAGGCTGGGAGGAGGGGAAGAGCTAGAGGCCAGCTTGAAAACGCATGGAGAGAAATGGAAAACAAACACTGCGCCTACCCCCAGCGCGCACCCGCGCAAGCCCTCAACTCTGCCTGAACTCTGAAACTGGAGACTGAGCTGCTCTGGGAGCTGCTGCTGCTCACTTTCTACTTCTTCTCACTTTTTAACTTTTTAAAGTTTGTTGCTTTGTTTTCAATTACCTCCTCCTCTAAAGGAAGGGGGAAAAGAAAATGAGCGAAGTGGAGTGTGTGCAGGCAGCTGAGGAAGAGCGAATTGTCCAAGCCCGACCCAGCATTTGGCTTTCTTGTTCCTGCTGCGGATTTTAAAAATATTTGGGAGGTTGCATGGGGTGGGGTGGAGTTGGGAGGGGGATGGGGGCTGCGGGAGGCAGGCGAGATAAGTTTTTGGGCCCACACAGCGGAGAAGTTTTGAAAGCCTGCTTTTCATTAGCATTGCCTAGCAACCAACTCATCTGCTGCAAATCTCATCACGCCCCAGCAAAGCATCCGCGGCATGCTAATCTTTTCATTTAATAGAAAAGCTGCTGTAATCTTTCTTCCTTTTCCTTTCTAAAAGAGCAGACAATAATAATAATAACGATAAAAAAAGAATCCAGCCCTAGTCCTCCCGCTGCCCTGCACCCCCCACCCCCTCCCCCAGTGCTCCGGTTGATCCAACACTGTGCTGAGTTCCCATGGCTGACCTACATGTGTGTGTTCTGGCTGATAAGTCCCAGCTGCAAAGGCAAAACTTGGGCCGGGGTTTGATTTTTGTGCTGTGCATGCTGGAAGGGGAGGGAGGCGAGGGGGAGGATTTTTCTGGCTGGGCGCTGAGAGGAAAGAGGCAGGCAGGGCTACAGTGCAGAAAGTCTGAAAGGCTTATAAATGCAATCTCTGGCTTCAGACACTGTAACTGAAGCCTCCCCAGCAGACAGGAGGGAACCGGTCGGTTCTGGTGCATGCGTCTGCATGCTTCTCAATGCATGCACAGGTCTGAGCTCTCCCTGTATCTGCAGGAGAAGAGTGAGTCTTCCTTTGTGGCTGATGAATTCCACGTCCAGCCAGCTGCAAAACAAGCTGTGCTCTGGAATCTCCCCGGGCTTTGCCCGTCCTTTCACTCTGAAAATATCACGCCTAAGGGTAGGGGAAGTACTTTGGACAAAATAAGACCTGACCTGAGCATCTGCCCAGAACTGAAACCAGACGTCTGTCTCCCTGAATTTTTGGCTTTTGATAAAGCTCAGATAATTTCTTTTGCCACCTGCCCATCTTCAAGCATGTCTGCTCTTTATGGTTCCCAGAAGGAAACAGCAATCAATTTAGAACAGGCCACGAATGCAGCCCCTGAGCTGGTGAGAAGCAGGAACCTGAAAACCTGCAGAAACAGTGTGGACCTGCAGTACAGTTTCAGATAGTCAACCCCATTTTCACAGGCACCCATCCCAAGAGCACAGTCTGTGCTACTTTCTCCCTTTGCTTCTTCCTCAGTCTCTATCCCCTCTTCCTAATCTCCATATTTCTTATACCTTTTTCAGTCTTTTAAGTGCTCCTGAGGATGTCTTCTTGCTGAGAAAAGCAACTCCTCCAAAGTGCAATCCTGGAGCCATCTCACATTGTATTTAACACTCTATCCTATTTCCTTCTCCTTGAACCTGTCAACCTTGAACATAATACACCTCACTCTTACCCACACATGATGACTGAGAGCAGGCTCCTTCACAAAGATGTTTCCTTTTCCTCTCTCCAGCATAATGCTGGAAGCATTCCCATTACTGAGGTGCTACAAAGATGACTGCAAGATCACATGGCGAAGATGAAGTCACTCTGGACAATAACATTATTATCATGCCTAAGGAAATGACAATGTGGCCATTGTGTAATGGATCAGGTAAAGATGCTATGAATTCCCTCAGAAATCCAGATTAAAGCTGGAGCAGTATGCTACCTGGGAAGCAGTAAATGTTAAGTTGGAGAGGGTATCAAGATTGCAGAGGATATTTCAGTGTGCACTGCTTTACGTTCTTAAGCTGTATCAGGGCACAATTAATCATAGAATGGTAAGGTTGGAAGGGACCTCAAAGATTATCTATCTAGTTCCAAACCCCTGCCATAGGCAGGGACACCTCCCACTAGTACAGGCCTCATCCAACCTGGCCTTGAACACCTCCAGGCAGGTTGTGGAGCACAGAATCACCCAATGTGATCTTTAATCTCATTCTGTGCTTCTGTGCTCCGCAACCTCCCTGGGCAACCTGTGCCAGTGTCTCACCACCCTCACTCCAAACAACTTCCTCCTAACAGCCACTTTCAATCTCCCCTCTGACACTTCAAACCCATTCCCCTTGTCCTGGCATTCCCAGACTTTGTCAACAGTCCCTCCCCAGCCTTCCTGGAGCCCCCTTCAGATCCTGCAAGGCCACTCCAAGTTCTCCTGGAAGCCTTCTCTTCTCCAGGCTGCAGAGCCCCAACTCTCTCAGCCTGTCCTCACAGCAGAGCTGCTGTAGCCCACTGAGCATCTTTGTGGCCTCCTCTGGACCCACTGCAACACAGTTCCATGTCCTTCCTGTGCTGGGGGCTCCAGACCTGTAATCTTCAGGCCTATTCCTACCAAGTCCTAATGCATAGCTCCAAGCATAGAACTTCTGACAGCCCAGCTGAAAGAATGCTCTAGGGCCAGATAAAAGGACTCCGAGGAAGTTCAGCCAATCTCAGCTACATCTTCTGGCAACCACTTCAAAAGGTTTGGTGGAGCAGAGTGCCCACAAGCAGATGAAATGAGACCCTTCATGCACCATTTACTGCACTTGACAGGGAAGAATAGCCAGGGTTTGAAAAACACATCCACCTTCCCTCCTCTTCTAAACAGCTTCAGTGCTACCAGTTTCGGCGCTGCAAATGCTTTCAGAGTCATCAATCAGCCCTAAACCCTTTTCCCTATGCACACACTGGGCTTGAAACCATTATGGGCTGGCTCTGCTCCCATAGCCAGCTGGAGACAGAGGTGCTCCAAATGCATTCTACGGGAAAGGAAACATAAACCCCACCTTTGATGGTTTTTAATTAACAAAAAAATCTCAGGCCTCATTGGTTCCCAGGAAAACACAGAGTTGGCTCACGTTTAAAGTGATAGTATGGAAATACATTTAGTGTTTTAACAAATTCCCTTCTCTACGTTACTATGAGCTCCAACAAAAGGGCTGTTCAATGTAAAAACAGGAGTTTCTGGTCACTGGAAGGCAGGTATTTTGGAGTCAGGAAAAAAAAAAAAGGACTGAATTCAGCTGTGAGTTGCCTGCTTTTCCAAGGAACTTGCACCTATCTGTTCACAGACCTCCATTTCTTTGAAATCGATTCTAGGCCATTCCAGTGACAGCTCTGTTAGGCTGGATAAGAAGTAGCAGATAGCAAAGCAATTGCAGCAGATGGCAGAGAGTAGCAAGTGAGGAACTGAATGCCACTTACCCACATGGCAGATCACTTGCTGTGAACTACCAGCACTGTGGTGATAGAAAAGGATATATTCTTGTGAGGGGAAAATAAACTGGCATGGAGACAACATTCTTTGGTTAGGGTGCAAACTGTGATTATCATAATTCTTCTCTAGTGTCCCAGTGGATTGAAATTAAATATGTAACAAGTCTAAGTGCTCTGTAGTCCTTGGTGAACTTCTGTACAGGTTTCAAATATCCTAGCCTTAACTGGCATTCTCATTAGCAAAATGAGCTGAGAAGCCAAAAACTGAATGAACATCCCTAAGAGGATGGGAAAGGACTTCAAGAATGTAAAAC
Organism: Semnornis frantzii; assembly: GCA_013399775.1. Classification (NCBI taxonomy): domain Eukaryota; kingdom Metazoa; phylum Chordata; class Aves; order Piciformes; family Ramphastidae; genus Semnornis; species Semnornis frantzii. Next base: position 29,771 of record VWYK01118717.1, on the reverse strand, counting down.
ATACTGTTTATCACTTTTGTTAACATAGAGATAAGGAAGCATAATTGCAAGTTCCTGCCCCTGTGCTCAGCACTGCTCAGGCCACAGCTTGAGTGCTGTGTCCAGTTCTGGGCCCCTCCATTCAAGAGAGATGTGGAGGTGCTGGAAGGTGTCCAGACAAGGGCAGCAAGGCTGGGGAGGGGCCTGGAGCACAGCCCTGTGAGGAGAGGCTGAGGGAGCTGGGGGTGTGCAGCCTGCAGAAGAGGAGGCTCAGGGCAGAGCTCATTGCTCTCCGCAGCTCCCTGAAGGGAGGTTGGAGCCAGCTGGGGTTGGGTCCCTTTCACATCCTAACATTCTGCAATTCTGTGTGATTATTTCATAGAATCATAGAATGGTAAGGTTGGAAGGGACCTCAAAGATCAGCTAGTTCTAAATCCCTGCCATAGGCAGGGACACCTCCCACTAGTACAGGTCACTCAAGGCCTCCTCCAACCTGGCCTTGNTTCTCTTCTGCAGGCTGCAGAGCCCCAACTCTCTCAGCCTGTCCTCACAGCAGAGCTGCTGCAGCCCTCTCAGCATCTTGCTGGCCTCCTCTGCACTGGCTCCAACACTTCCATGTCCTTCCTGTGCTGGGGGCTCCACAACTGCACCCAGGACTGCAGCTGGGGTCTGAGGAGAGCAGAGCCAAGGGGCACAATCCCCTCCCTTGCCCTGCTGCCCACACTGCTCTTGCTGCAGCCCAGCACACAGTTGCTGTCTGGGCTGCACTCACACTGTAGCCTCATCTGGAGCTTTTCATCACCCCAGACTCCCAGGGCCTGTTCCTCAGGGCTGCTCTCAGCCATTCCCCACCCAGCCTGGGATTGCACCCACCCAGGTGCAGGACCTTACACTTGGCCTCATTGAATATCATGAGTTTGGCCTGGGCACAGCTCTGCAGCCCAGGACTCAGTTGGAAAGGAAATGTGTGAAGGCAGTTAAATAAGGTTACACAGGTGCTGCAACTTCAGACTGTGGAAAAAAATAGAGCAAATTGTAATGCATGTGAAAGAAAACAATTTCTCTAAATGTTTGAGTCTCCTTACTGCAGGGATAAAACCACCAGCCTGCTTTGGGAGTGCTGCCCTCCTGTAACCAGCCAAACATCACACTGACATTCTTTAGTGACTTGTGGTTTGGGGAGACAGCCATATGCAAAACTGAGGTCTGCACACTTCTTAGAACTAGAAACTACTTGTGTATGTTCTGGTAAACTTTAAAATGCAATCAAGCCAAAGAAAATTTTGCATGTTAATAGATCTCCAGCTCGTGATAAATTTTATAGTCTCCTAAGACGATTTTATCATTTCAGGCCATTCCTTACCCCTCACAAATCAAGAGACAGTTTCCAGTTTTAGGGGGGAAAATGAGAAGGGTTTGAATGCTGCCAGTATTCATACAGAGCATTTCAGAATAACCAGGGTTTGAAAGCAAGTCCTGTGATTGGCAGAAATAGGTCAAACTCAAATTTCATACAGGAATACTCCAGAAGTGTAGAGAAACTTAGGGGAAAAAAAACCCCAAATGTAGTTTTTACCAAAGTAAGATGATGCCCTTGCCATGAACTCATTTGTTCTGATGAAGCAGATAATGATTTTACCAAAGGGATCTTTAAAACTTAAATTGTTATTCAGATAGAAATCTAGCCCTAAGTTCTCACCAAGAAATTTCTCTCGCTCTGCACTGAACTACTGAACTGTTTTTTCCATCATAAATGTAATGTTTCCACAGAAAGGACTTGCTGCCATGCATGGCATTGCTTGCAAAATTTACTGAATTCCAGTTGCATTAGATGGAAAATCTCAGAGCCAAACTATCAGGGTTGGATTTATTGTTGTCAAACAATCATTTTAAAGTGTCAAATTGCACTGCTCACCAACATTCCAGCACAGAAAAGTGCTGTGTATTTTATGGTTGGGATAGATGTAGATCTGATAGGTATGCTCTTAACTGCTTGCACAAATAGGAACCACAGTGCTCTTTATAAAGACAAGAGGGGAATGAAGCAAGCATCTTATCAGCCACTTGCTACATAAGAGTGAAATAGTGAGATTCAAAAACCTCAGTGTACATTGAAGGTCTGGAGATGAGCCTCTTTAAGCCATCTATTCCTTCTTCTCCCACCCCAATCTTAAACCTCATTGTAGCTGTTACTCCCACACTCTTCTGCTTCAGCACTTCCCCAGCACACCACTGCTGTGGTTCTACTCCTCACTGCTTCCCACTCTTGTTCCTTCAAGATGCCAAGAGGACTACTGTGAACTGGCTGGTACAGCTTAGCTCCCCATTCCCCAGTACTGCCTTCCAGTGACCCAACAGTTCCTAAAGGCCAGAAAAAGAATTTCAAAAGGAAATGGACTCAGCCTTGTGCTGGAGCATGCTCAGCATATCTGTGTAAATTTCCATCCATCAAAACTGTACAACCTGTACTCAAAAACAGGGGAACAAGGGCCTAGAGCTTCTTACAAAAAGAAGAGGTCTTTTTGATCACTTGAAAGACAACAGAATCATAGAATCAGAGTCATAGAATCATAGAGTCATAGAATCAGTCAGGGTTAGAAGGGGCCACAAGGACCATCCAGTTCCAACCCCCCCCCTGCCATGCCCAGGGACACCTCACACCAGCTCAGGCTGCCCACAGCCTCATCCAGCCTGGCCTTAAACACCTCCAGGGATGAGGCTTCCACCACCTCCCTGGGCAACCCCTGCCAGGCTCTCACCACTCTCATGCTGAACAACTTCCTCCCCACCTCCAGCTTTGCTCCATTCCCCCCAGTCCTGTCACTACCTGACAGCCTACAAAGTCCTTCCCCAGCTTTTCTGTAGCCCCCTTCAGATCCTGGAAGGCCGCAAGAAGGTCACTTGAGAGCCTCCTCTTCTCCAGCCTGCACAGCCCCAACTCTTTCAGTCTGTCCTCACAGCAGAGCAGCTCCAGCCCTCTGAGTATCCTCCTGGCCCTTCTCTTGACACACTCCAGCATCTCCACATCCCTCTTGTCCCAGGGTCTCCAGAACTGGATGCAGTACTCCAGGAGGGGTCTCACCAGAGTGGAGTAGATGGGGAGAATCACCTCCCTTGCCCTGCTGGCCACACTTCTCCTGATGCAGCCCAGGCTCTGGTTGGCTCCCTCACTTCTTTCCTGATGCATTACATACTTCTGGAAGAAATTTCCCATCCAAACCATCCAGAATTTCCTTATTTAGGTTTACTGTTATTAACTATTAGGGACAAAGTAGACACAAGAGGGCCAATGGGATCCTGGGGTGTATGAGGAAGAGTGTGTCCAGCAGATCCAGGGAGGTTCTCCTCCCCCTCTACTCTGCCCTGCTGAGACCTCATCTTGAGCGCTGCCTTCAGTTTTGGGCTCCCCAGTTTCACAGGGACAGGGAGAGGGTCCAGGGGAAGGCTATGAGGATGCTGAGGGGACTGAACACTGCCTGGTGAGGAGAGGCTGAGGGACCTGGGACTGCTTAGTGTGCTGATAAGAAGACTGAGAGTGGATTTAATCAATGTTTATAACTATCTGAGGGCTGGAGGTCAGGAGGGGGGGACAGGCTCTGCTCACTGCTGCCTGGGATAGGACAAGGAGCAATGGATGGAAGCTGCAGCACAGCAGGTTGCAGCTCAACACAAGGGGCAACTTCTTTGCTGGAAGGGTCCCAGAGCCCTGGCACAGGCTGCCCAGAGAGGTTGTGGAGGCTCCTTCTGTGGAGCCTTTCCAGGTCTGTCTGGATGTGTTCTGTGTGCCCTGAGCTGGCTTGTCTGGTCCTGCTCTGGCAGGGGGCTGGCTTGGATGCGCTCTTTGGGTCCCTTCCAACCCCTGACGTCCTGTGAGCCTGGCAGTAAACTACCTTGAAGAGAAATGGCAGGTGAAGTTCCTTTAGCTTGTGAACTGAAACCTGCTTTCTGGAATATTCTGCATTAACTGGGAAATGGAAATGATCTACAGCAGACAGATTTCCTAAGGTCTGACAGATTGAATATTGGCACAGTAGTAGATGGAAGTTGATGCTCCTTGACTTGTAAATGAAATCAACTTTGAATTCTTTGGTAAGGAGTAAAGTGTGAATAAGCAGGTCGAAGGGAATGTAGCTGGTGTGCAAGTCAGGCAATGGGCAGGCAGTCCTCCTACTCTGAGAAATTGCTGCCCTCCAGCTGCCACCCTGCCCAGCACTGCTGCCTTACCAACAGCCAGCAGAGCCTGCGGTGTGAGCACTCCCTAATATACTTTAGGCAGGATTTCTCACATCAGTTTAAATGAGTGATTTGAGATGATGCAGATTTATCCTCCACCCTGAGACAGAGTGGGGAGCATACACACAAACCCTGTGTGTAGCAGAGTGGTTGGGGATGGCAGATGGAGAGCCATGGTTTAGTAACTGGGCTCAGTGATGCCTTCTAGTCGGGTCTGAAGGCAGGGAGTTGTCTGTAGCCTTTGACTTTCTCCTTGTTTATGTAGGAAAATTACACTGCTTTAAGTAAATGTGCAGCTTATATCCAATTTACTTAAACTATTGCAAACCCTTGTGTAAGCACTTACTCAAGTGTAGCTTTAACAGATGAGGGTGTGGCATGAGTTTCAGTAGATCTGTTAAACTGATTTAAACTGAACTGGTAGGATTTCTCTGGGTTAACAAATTCTTTGAAACTCCATGAAGGCAAATTCCCCCATTCTGGCCATACTCACGTAGGAGGAAACATGTGCAGGAGGAGTAAATCACTTCAGAATTTGGCTCTGCCCAGATGGAGCTTTAAATTGTAACTGATCACAAGCACCAAATCACAGCAAACCTTTACTAAAATTCCTTTACTGTTCCCAGGGCAAACACACTACATGGAGGGTGGGGATCTTGGAGCTTTCATAGAATCATAGAATGGTAAGGTTGGAAGGGACCTCAAGGATCAGCCAATTCCAACCACTGCCATAGGCAGGGACACCTCCCACTAGCACAGGTCACTCAAGGCGTCATCCAACCAGGCCTTGAACACCTCCAGGGAGGGAGCAGCCACAACCTCCCTGGGCAACCTGTGCCAGTGTCTCACCAGCCTCACTGCAAACAACTTCCTCCTAACATCCAGTCTAAATCTCACCTCTGCCAGTTCAAACCCATTCCCCTTGTCCTGTCATTACAAGACCTTGTCAATAATTGCAAAGAACTGTCATAACCTGTGTCTATTTTCATTAGAGATTTCTGTGCCAGAAGTACAAAAATCACTGTTAGAGGCTATATTTTAAAGCCTTCAGTTAGAGAATGAGCCATTTAGAATCATAGAATCAGTCAGGGTTGGAAGTGACCTCAAAGATCATAGAATGGTAAGGTTGGAAGGGACCTCAAGGAGCAGCCAGTTCCACCCCCCTGCCATAGGCAGGGACACCTCCCACTAGCACAGGTCACTCAAGGCCTCATCCAGCCTGGCCTTGAACACCTCCAGTTCCAACCCCCTGCCATGCCCAGGGACACCTCACACTACATCAGGCTCTCTACAGCCTCATCCAGCCTGGCCTTAAACATCTCCAGGGATCAGGCTTCCACCACCTCCCTGGGCAACCCCTGCCAGGCTCTCACCACCCTCATGCTGAACAACTTCTTCCTAACCTCCAGGCTGACTCTCCCCATTTCTAGCTTGGTTCCAGTCCCCCCACTCCTATCACTACCTGTGGTATTCTCTCTCCCACTTTCACACCTAAGAAAGTTGACTTAGCTTCTGGCATTGAGTGCCAAAACAGCTTCCTCATACTGTGTAGCCATCTTTCACCTGGTTTTGTCTACAAAGGCATTAATGAAAGAATACTTCTTGGAATGGTTTCACAGCTGGAGGAAGGTAGTGCAATTCACAGCTTTGCTGCACACTAACTTAGGTAAACTCAGCCAACCTCATGAACTATCTGTAAAGCACCTTCCCTGTCAGAAAAGTCAGCCTAAGAATATTACTGTTTCTCAGACTTTGCTACTTCTAAGCTTGCAGAGACTTTGTGTTCTTAATCTGTAGCTATTCTTATTGTGGTACCAGCTTGCCATCACAGCAACTGCCCTGTTTTCCATGTGACATACTGTGCTCACTATTGTTTGCAGTCACCATTTGAACACTTGACAATAATGTTTTCTTTCCAAACTGACTTGCATTTTTTCCAGCACTGATTTTTTAAATTATTTTCCTTTCCTGTTTATCTAAAGTAGCTGAAGGAAAAGGCCACATTGTGTCAAGGCTGATAGGGCAAGAATTAGACCTGCTGTATGTGCTGCTTGTACTCAGGCCTACGAGCACTTCCTTTCTCCTCCCCCATACCCAAAGCTAACTCTGTTTTATTCCTTGGGGTGGGCAGGATACTGAGACTCTAACTAGACCCCTACCCTTTGAAGTACTGGCAGACCACAGGTCTTTCACATTTCTTTACAAAGCCTGAGCCTGAGGAAAAATAGGTCCAGGGATTGTGGGGATGGATGTTAGGAGGAAGTTTGCAGCGAGGGTTGTGAGACAACTGGCACAGGTTGCCCAGGGAGGCTGTGGAGCACAGAATCACCCAGTGTGATCAAAGATCTGATTCTGTGAAGTGATTCTGTGCTCCACAACCTCCCTGGAGGTGTTCAAGGCCAGGTTGGAGGAGGCCTTGAGTGACCTGTACTAGTGGGAGGTGTCCCTGCCTATGGCAGGGGGTTGGAACTGGATGATCCTTGAGGTCCCTTCCAAGCTGACCATTCTATGATTCTATGACAGCAGAGCCTCTCACTCAATAAATTTTGTGTTTGTAAACTGTGTTTATAAATACATTGGACACAGTAAGGCAAATCACTAATGAAGGGCATAGCTTCATATACATCAGGTGATGTGGTAAGAAAATCAGATTCAGTCAGTTTAAGCTTTTTTTCAGGGGGCTTTTATCATTTGCATTGCAGCCTGGACATGAGGGGATCTGAAGAGACACATCCATCTGTGTAGGGAATTTAACAGATCTCTTTTACACCATGCACTGTGACAAGCAATTAGCAGAAACATGGAAACTGCTACCTTCCAGATATTTTGCAGGTACTAACTATTCCACACATTTTCACAAAGCCAACACTGAAAGTGGTTCCCATGTTATCATGGCTTGGCTTGGAAGGGACCTCAGAGATCACCCAATCCCAGTGCCCCTGCCATAGGCAGGAACATCTCTTGCTGGACAAGGTTGATCAGGGCCCCATCCAAACTGGCTTTGAACACTTCCCAGGGTTGGAGCTTCCATAACTTCTTTGGGCAACTCATTCCATTGCCTCATCACCCTCATAGTGAAGAATTCCTTCCTAATGCCTAATGTAGATCTTCCACCTTCTTCTAGCTTGAAGCCACTATCCCATGCCTTGTCACTACACAGCTATGTGAAAAAGTCCCACCCCAGCTAACCTGCAGGTCTCCTTTCAAATACTGGAAGGCTAAGGTCTCCCTGTCACCTCCTCTTCTCCAGGCTGAACAATCCCAACTCTTTCATCCTGTCTCCACAGGAGAGGTGCTCCAGTCCTCTTAAACATGTTCATCGCCCTCCTCTGGACTTGCTCTAACAGGTCCCTGGCTGCAGAGCTGAGCATAGCACTCTAGGTGGGCTCTCACAAGAGGGGAGTTGTCCATTGTCACTTACCAAGTCTAGAACTAAGGAGTTCTTTGTTTCCATGACATGTTCCATCCACTCAACTGTGCAGCTCATCCTCATTCTGCAGTGATTAACTGGCATTAAGAATAGATTTACTATTTTTCTCTCAGTTACTGTTGTGGTTTAGGCCCAGATGGTTTCTCTGCTCACTCTCTTTCCCCCTCTTTCCTCCTGGGTGGGATGGGAGGACAAGCAAAGAGAAAGGTACAAACCTGTGAATTGAGACTAGGACCCATTTAAAGATTTTCTATTCAAGTGCATTGTATGGAATGGGATTTCATTCCAGTTCTCAGAGAACATCCTCACATTGCAAAAAAATCCCAAGCAAACCACCCCTATTAAAACTTCCATGAAACAGGCCACTGGAAGTGTTGTGGATGAACCATACTGGCACTGTACCTGCTCTGGTTCTTCTACAGAAAGGACTGCAACACATTATTAAAGCAAAGGGATGAAAGATGCTCTGTTGGGACATCAGAGTTGCTGATGCAGAATATGCCCTGGCCAGGTAATGTGGTCCCAGTTCTCCACTATCAGTGCTGCTGTACCTGCCCCAAGTGTGCTGTGACAGGCTGGAGTTGTTTGTTCATTTGTCTGCTCAGAAGTCAAGAGCTCACCAACACTTTCACTTTCCTCATGGTCCACAGACAGCAGGACATTTGCTGGACTTTTTGGCTCTCTCCACAGAGCAGAGCATGAGAGCTGAAGTTCTCTACTTGCTGCTTCCTCAGGACATTTTTCTCTCCTCTCTCTCTCCCTGTTTCTGCTTCCTTTCCTTTTTTCCCTTAAGCCCAGCTGACAGCACTGCCATTCTAGGCTGTGCCCTTTGGCTGCCAGGGTAGCAAACCCTGTTCCCAGGAGGAATCCTCATGCCCTAATATGCAGGTCAAAGAAGTTAGCACTATGGTGAACTAAGTATTCTCTTAGTAAAGCATTTTAAAAAGAGAATTGTTCACTGAGAGACAAACCAGAAAGGTTTATAGCTCCTAACAGAAACCATCTGCTTGAACATCAAGCTGGTAATGTATCAGTAGTGTCAATTCAAGCTTGGGAGAGCCAGGAGCAAGAACCCCAACCTGCAAGCTGTTGTTCAGCCTTATCTCCTTGTTAATCACAGGATCACAGGATGCCAGGGGTTGGAAAGGACCCAAAGAGCTCATCCAGTCCAAGCCCCCTGCCACAGCAGGACCAGACAATCCAGCTCAGGGCACACAGCAACACATCCAGACAGACCTGGAAAGGCTCCACAGAAGGAGACTCCACAACCTCTTTGGGCAGCCTGTGCCAGGGCTCTGGGACCCTTCCAGCAAAGGAGTTGCCCCTTGTGTTGAGCTGGAACCTGCTGTGCTGCAGCTTCCATCCATTGCTCCTTGTCCTATGCCAGGCAGCAGTGAGCAGAGCCTGTCCCCCCCTCCTGACCCCCAGCCCTCAGATATTGAGAAACATTTCTTAACTCTCCTCTCAGTCTTCTCTTCAGCAGACCAAGCAGCCCCAGGTNTTTTATGAAGCTGAACATTTCCCTTTCACACTCCACAGAAGAACAGGCTGCAACTGCACACAAAATATTGCTTGCTATTATAAATCAATCAGAGAAGTGAAGAGCTGATTCTGTAGTTGCTCTTTACTAAAGTTCTCTATTAAAATATCCACCACTGATTTTCTAAGAGAAAAAAACCCCAAACTTGTGAATTTTGACCATTATGGGAATTTTTGCTTCTCCTCTCTTGGAAATAACATGACCCATGGCCCATTTTTGCAAGCCAAATTTCAATCCTCTCCAGCCAGCTGTCAGGAAACCACAGAAGGTGCTTGAAAGAGCACAAGAAATGGCTGGTTCTAATCTGAAGGGGGGGGAAAAAAGTTGAGGAACAAGGCAGCTACTTGTGGCAGAATGTTATTTTTTCTTCAGTCTCTGCCTGCATATTTTCACAACATGTGTACTCTGTTACCTCGTCACTTCCCTCTTTTCCTTGGGTAAATATCTCTGCTTTGGAATAAAAGAAAGCCCAGGGGTGCTACTTGTAAGGACTGCACTTGCCTTGATATGTTGTTTTTGAAGTGAACACATACAATGGACACATTTCAGACTTGGACCTTTGCCATCATAGATGTTGCTTTTAGTTTAACCTTCTCAGATGATGGGGAGGGAGGCTGGAGGTAAGGAAGAGGCTGGGAGTGGGGTCATACACTCTATCCTTTACCAGATGTGGGATCTCATGGGAGCCAAGCATGATGGCCCACACAAACCCCTCTGAGCACAGAATGCAAAGCAGAGAGAGGGGAATGCAAACTGACCCTCTCCAAGTGCCGAGGCTTTGCAAAATCAAATACAGCCCCCGGGAGAAACAGATGACTAGGCCATAGCTCTGCCATCAAGATGCTTAGATTAAAAAAAAACACCCTGGTGTGATTAATAACTTACTTTTTAAAATAAATCAGTCATTTGTTTAGGAGTTACTTGTGGGGAAGGGAATCAAACCAAAGGAGGTTTTTTCCCCATCTTCCTCTGTGAACTGCACGCGGCGTTAAGCAGTCTGCGTTTCGTGGGTGTGATTTAAGCCACCAGTTGCAACCCAGCAGATGCACTACACTGGATTAGACATGTGTTTTGTATAAGAGTTAGATAAAACACTGGGACCTAGGAAATTCTGGATCAAACTGGCTCAAGTATTAACCCATGCTCAAATATTAAGCCACACTCAAACACTGACCCGGTTAAGGACGCCGGTTAAGATGCGCTTTCGGCATCATTCTTGGGCACCAAATGATAATGCAGCAACAAGTAAGGGAAGGTCAAAAGTTGGAATGGGCTCACCCAGTGAAGGTACATGCCAGGAGGCTTCCAAGTGTCATGTGAATGCAGTCTGACCCCCTGAAAGCTGCCATATGCACGAAGCTGAGAAGAGCTGCCAGTTGAGCTGTGGGCAGGGCTCAAGCAAAGTGAATTTGGCAGCAAAACAAATTACTGAGTTGTCCCTAAAGGTGTTAGGAAAGTCAGGAAGAGGGGCAAATTCTCTGCTTCACTCAGTATTGATTCCAGACTTGGAAAGTAAGTTTGAACATGCATTTTACAATGTACATGTTCCCTTTGGTGATATATCCAACCTTATTTGATCACAGACCTGGCAGGAGATCACCTGAAGAGTCATTCTTAAACGATTGGTCCCATGTCTTCCTAATCTCTCTGATTATCTTAATCTGACCCCTTCTCCTTCTTCCAAAAACAATACAGGTACTAAGGTCTTAGCTTTGTCATCATTAAACTGTAATTTCTTTCCTGGAATGTCTGCTTTTTATTAATTCTTTTCCCCTTGATCTTCCTTACATCCTTCACTAACCCTGCACATGTTTTCCCTCCCAGCTTACTGACCATGAGACTATTTTATCCTTAGCTCTACAGCTCAAGAAGCAACTGAACACTTGCACAAAGCACAGATCAATTACACTGCACCAGTTGGTACCCTTCCCTTTCTCCTGCCAAATATCATCAGACAGGACCAGTTCTCCCTCAAAACCAGCAAGTGATTGATAGAATCATAGAATGGTAAGGTTGGAAGGGACCTCAAGGATCATCTAGTCCCAAACCCCTGCAGGGACACCTCCCACTAGCACAGGTCACTCAAGGCCTCCTCCACCCTGGCCTTGAACCCCTCCAGGCAGGTTGTGGAGCACAGAAGCACCCAATGTGATCAAAGATCAGGTTGGGTGATTCTGTGCTCCACAACCTCCCTGGGCAACCTGTGCCAGTGTCTCACCACCCTCACTCCAAACAACTTCCTCCTAACATCCACTTTCAATCTCCCCTCTGCCATTTCAAACCCATTCCCCTTGTCCTGGCATTCCCAGACCTTGTCAATAGTCCCTCCCCAGCCTTCCTGTAGTTCCCTTCAGATATTGGAAGGCTACTCCAAGGTCTCCTGGAAGCCTTCTCTTCTGCAGGCTGCAGAGCCCCAACTCTCTCAGCCTGTCCTCACAGCAGAGCTGCTGCAGCCCTCTCAGCATCTTGCTGGCCTCCTCTGGACCTGGTCCAACAGTTCCATGTCCTTCCTGTGCTGGGGGCTCCAGAACTGCACACAGGACTCTAGCACTACACTGGAAAGGATTAAGCAGATGACATTTAATTATCTATTTACATCTTACAGGTCTGCTTACATAAGCTAAATAGAAGATAGGTGAACCCTGATAATCACCAAAGCTCCTTAATGATCAGGTTGGCATAGTGTGGTTCTCATGGCACACCTTACACTCCATCTAGAGCACAGGCAGTGATAGTTGAGAGAGAAGGTGCTGTTAGAGGAATGCTATACATGGGCATATACTGGAGCAATCACTAGCAAGTATTATGGGTACAGAGATCCAGCCAGTTCCTTGGAGAGTGCTGAGACAAGAGGAATTATAATCATTGTTATCATTTGCTTCTTACAGCAAGGGCTTTAGCAGACATTCTAAATCTAGTTTTTGTGTATCAAAACAGAAGTAAAAATAGAAAATTCCATCAGTGTTCAGTTGTTCAAGAAGTTGATGTTTTTCTTGCTGCTCTCAGAAAAGATAGAGTAATGAAAACAGTCTGCAATTGGGAAGATATCAAGCTCTAGGACATTTTACAGCCTACAACCCTGGAAGTCCAAAATAAGTCCTCAATGGACCATATTTTCTAGAAGTTGTGGATTGATTTCTGTAGACAAAGATACCTGTGAAAACTCCAAGAAAGGTGAGGAATACAGTAAGCTTATATTTCTGTAGCTCCTTTGCTAAGTACATTATTGAAGCTGGTGTCAGACTTTTTATCCACTGCTAAGATGCAAACAGTAAGTAGAACACAGCAGTGCTTTGGAGGAGCCAAGTAGTGTTATGCAGCAGCAAAAAGGCATGTAAGAAATCTTATCATATGACAAGAGGAGAACTTAGGCAAGGTAAATGAACATCAGGTACATTTTGGCATGAGGGCTAAAAGGTTTTCACCTGTAGTACATCTCCTACGTTGCTAGTACCACGGAAGAGAGCTCTATGCTGTGACAAGTGGCTGCTTTGTTTGGTCTAGCACAGGAGAAGTCCTCTGTGCTGCTGACTAGCCTCAGTAAGAGAAATGAGTTACCATGGAGAGGCAGCACAGGAAGCTGCCTGCACCTTTGCAATTCAATCAGTACCCCTGGCACAGCTGGCAGAGAATCACAGAATGCCAGGGGCTGGAAGGTACCTCCAAAGCTCATCTGGTCCAGCCCCTGCCAGAGCAGCATCACCCAGAGCAGATCACACAGGAACACATCCCGAGGGTTCTTGAGTATCTCCAGAGAGGGAGACGCCACAACCCCCCTGGGCAGCCTGTGCCAGTGCTGTCAGCTTCACAGGGGAAAAAAATTCTTCCTCAGCTTCACATGGAACCTCCTGTGCCTCAACTTCCACCCGGTGCCCCTTGTGCTGTCTCTGGGCATCACCCAGCAGAGCCTGGCTCCAGCCTCCTGGCACTCATCTTTACATATTTATAATCATGACTGAGGTCACTCCTTAGTCCTCTCCACTCCCAGCAGCACAGCCCCAGCTCCCTCAGGCTCTCCTCATAATGAAGATGTTCAACTTCCTTAACCATCTTTGTGGCTCTGTGCTGGACTCTCTCAAGCAGTTCCTGTCCTTCTTGAGCTGGGGGGCCCAGAACTGGACACAGTACTCCAGATGAGGCCTCAGCAGGCAAAAGTCAAAAACAATATGGCATCCTCTGGCACATGCTCAGCAGCTCATCAGGTGTGACAGCACCATCAAAGTTCCATTTGGGATGGTGCTGCCACCTGACCCCCAAGCTGGGCAGAATTCCTCATCGGGATAACTCTGCAGTGGAAGACTCAATCCAAGAGGATATGTAAGAAATAAAAAGGTGTAACACCTGCCAGATCACAAAACCTTGTAACATGATACTAGCAATGGTATGTGAGCAAGAAACTGCAGCTACACCACAGGCTGCTAAAAAAAAGTTGGTGCCATGACATGAGAACTTCAATTAAAAGAATAAGGGTCCTGCTGCTGCACAACCCATAGAGAACTGAACTCATCTGCAACTCTTCTCTAGCTCCTTTCACTCTTTTAGAATATCTTGGGCTCAGCTTGAATAACATCACCCTGTGAAGTAGCAGAACTCTGGACTCATTTAATGAACCCCTAAAATCTATTGCTGCTTACCAGACAGGCTAGGTTTCCAGACAGAAGAGAATCATAGAGTCACAGAATCAAACAGGTTGGAAGAGAGCTCCAAGCTCACCCAGCCCAATCTATCACCCAGCCCCAGCCAACCAACCAGACCATGGCACTAAGTGCCCCAGCCAGGTTTGCTTCAACACCTCCAGGCATGGGCACTCCACTACCTCCCTGGGCAGCCCATTCCAATGCCAATCACTCTCTCTGCCAACAACTTCCTCCTAACATCCAGCCTGACCCTGCCCTGGCACAGCTTGAGGCTGTGTCCCCTCCTTCTGTCCCTGGGTGCCTGGCAGCACAGCCCAACCCCAGCTGGCTACAACCTCCCTTCAGGGAGCTGCAGAGAGCAATGAGCTCTGCCCTGAGCCTCCTCTTGTGCAGGCTGCACACCCCCAGCTCCCTCAGCCTCTCCTCACAGGGCTGTGCTCCAGGCCCCTCCCCAGCCTTGCTGCCCTTCTCTGGACATGAGTTTAAATAATTCCCACTAGGTCTCCCACAAATGCCTTAATGTGTGTGTACTGAGTGGTATTTGCTCACCATTCCCTTTCTCTCCCCTTTGACTGGATAAAATGATAGGAAGGGGGGAAAAAAGCACCTGAGAGTATGGATGTGCAGAAACCACTCATAAATTCACTTCCCGTCAGTCCAACAACTGAGCCTCCCCTGAGAGGCTGCGAGGGGGAGCTGGCTGACAGCAGCCTGATTACCCAAAGTCAGCTCTCATGAAATATTGCAACCTTGCAGGGACAAGTGTTGTAATAACACGGAAGTACCATAACAGCCTGAGCACTGTAAATTACTTGTGTAACCTGGGACATGGAGGGCACCTTCCTGGCAGGCTGGTTCCCAGAGATGCTGTTTGCCTCACTGTATCGCCTGAGAATTACCTTGAGCCTGAAAGATTCATGTGCTGCACAAAGCCAAGCTCAGAACAGAAATGTGATTCTCCAGACAGCACATTTCATGCACTTGTTGCACTCACCCTAGTTTTGGGAAGTCAGTTTTATGGCTGCCCTGTTCTCCTCAGGAACAGAATGCATGGGAACTGCTGCAGTTCTCTACAGTATTTAAAATGTCTCTAAAGTGCTCTCTGGTCTTTAATGTTTTTCTTTCTTCAGGGAGGGCTGTAAGTCTACAGGCCTTTGCCTACTACAGGCATTGCTGTCTGCTGGTTTAATGGAGAGAATTATATTATAGGCTGTGAAAAGGAAACACTGGTGATGGCTGCTGCACTCACAGGCTTGCTGAGATGGATAAGACTAAGAACACAAAACATAGATAAGACACTCGGGCGTCTCACTAGGTTCTTGCCTTCTCCACTCTGCTGAACAACCTAACTAACCACTCTAACCCCCCCTTGCCCATCCTCCAAACTCACCTTGCATGTAAGGCAGACGGGTAGGGAGAAGGTGGAAGGGTGGTTGGGAGCCCCTCCTGGGCACTCTGATTGATGGGACAGGAATTGTGTTTCTGCATTCCCTTTACCTTGTCTATGTCTGCAACTATTCCTGTCTGTTGTGTATATCTCTGCTTGTACATTGTGCTGAGCTGTAAACAGAGCTTCAGTCCTTAACTGCCAGCTGGCTGAGTCTAGTCTGGGGGATTTTACAAAGGGGGGG
>VWYK01118717.1:0-13775 GCA_013399775.1 Semnornis frantzii | reverse complement strand
AGTGAGGGTGGTGAGACACTGGCACAGGTTGGCCAGGGAGGTTGTGGCTGCTCCCTCCCTGGAGGTGTTCAGGATCAGGTTGGATGAGGCCTTGAGTGACCTGTGCTAGTGGGAGGTGTCTCTGCCTATGGCAAGGGGTTAGAACTAGATTGTCCTTGAGGTCCCTTCCAACCTTCCCATTCTATGATTCTATTGTTCCATGACAGTACTTCTGCATGTCAGCACACAAAGCCAACCTCCTGTTTATCTCTCTCACAACCCTAAAAGAGAAACTGCCCTTAAACCTACCTTTCATTTCAGTGCCCTCCTTAAAACCCCAAACTGTGCGAAACTAGAGCGAACTGGTGTAAATCAAACAGTGCTCTTACCATGCAGTCCCACCCTGCAAGCCTTTCCAATCAGGGAATCTAAAATTACCATATTTACAGCATCTGCAGCAGAGCCAAGTACAAAACAAGATGAATAGCTGTGACGCACAAGGCAGAGTGTGCAAGTATGCAGCTGGGCCTGCAAACAATATAGGCACTTGGAGCTGAAGTCCATCTAATGCTTTTCACAGACCAGAGTGACTAAAAGGGGAAGTAGGGGGAGGGAGGAGAAGAGAAATTCCAGGAAGATGAGTGAAAACACAGCAGAAATCCCAGGCTGCTTCACTAATGGGTAATTGAAATGACTCACAAAAGGTCTAATAGGGAATTCAATTAATTAGGGACGTGACTTGGGCGAGGGGAGGAGGGAAAGAAAAGAATGCCAGCAATACAAGAAAATTGCTCTTCTCCATTCACTTAAAAAAGGGCCTGGAAGAAAACCTCGGGGGAAGAAAAACTCCAAGTTTTTAAAGGCAGGGCCTCTACCCCTTCCTTCTGCACAGAAAAAGGCCACGGTGGAACTGTCCTGGCTTCATGAGAGAAGGACAAACAGGCACATCCACATTGCCTCCTATGCTTCTCCTGGGGTTCTAATGAAAATGGAGGAAAAGAATAAAATTTGATACAGTAATTATGTCACCATTAAAGCAATTGGTAGCAAAAAACTTCAGAGACAAGAGAGATGCAGGACAGGTTAATACAATGCTGCTAATAGAATCATAGAATGGGAAGGTTGGAAGGGACCTCAAAGATCCTCTAGTTCCAACCCCCTGCCATAGGCAGGGACACCTCCCACTAGTACAGGTCACTCAAGGCCTCATCCAACCTGGCCTTGAACACCTCCAGGGAGGTTGTCGAGCACAGAATCACNACCTGTGCCAGTGTCTCAGCATCTCCCTCTTCTGAACACTGCTGCTTATTCCACGTGACATTGAGAAGGCGGCAATAGGTAGCAGCAGGAAGATGACTACATGAAAAAAAATTCAGGAGACAGATGAAGGAAAAGAAGTCATGCAAGAAAGGGAGAGCAGCAGGAATGGCAAGATGCAGGAGGACCAGAATTGACAAGAGGAGGGAGATAAAGGTGGAAAAGAAGTGTATGGAGAGAAGGTGAAGAGAAATGGGGAAGGGCTCCGATGAGAGAAATGGGAGAGGGGGAAACCTGACAAGGAGGAGGAGAGCAGATGTGGGAAGAGTCAGGGGAGGAACAAGTAGTTTCACAATTAACCAGCAGTTCGGACTGGCTACGATGGGCACATGAGAACAACCATCTCTTGACAAAGAGCGTTTCTGACCCAGCCTCAGAGTCTAAAATGACACTAGTGCTAGTTTAGAAATCTTGAGGAATGTGTGACCCAAACTTGCAAGCCCACGCCTGGCCATCCCTGCTGGTGGAACAGCAGGGAGAGGTCCAGTGGCTGGGGGCAAGTGCTGGCTCATGGGATGGAAGTGCAATCTGCAAGCTTGCAGGATAAAGTTACCATAGCTTGAAAGGCAGCTCTTGTGAATTCTGACTCAGAGCTGTTATTGCCAGGGTGGCTGCTCCATTGCTTTACACAAAAGAAACTCATTGTTTACCTTAGTGAACTGTGAAAAGATCCAACAAAATAAAAGTACTTCGTAGGCCCTATTGGGGTTCAGCACTTGAATGCCCTGGGAAGGCTTAGGTATGGTCCCAGGCTCAAGGCTGAGGACGGTGTCGTTGTGAAAGGCTGGCACGGTCTGCGATATGCTGTGTGTTTGGGCAATTAGCTAAGTACTTCTGTTCCCAGGGCTGTCAATCTGACATCTTAGCAAGAAAACATATAAATCAAACTGTGCTCCTCTGCCAGTGAACTGACCACTAATGTCAGCCCTACTGGCAAATGACTTTAAGAACAGCAAAAGACTTTTAATGAGCTTTATATTTACTGTAATAGAGGGGAAAAAAAAGATATGACACTGCCCAAGAAAACAGTTCTTATGTAGTTGAGACATACTGGACCAGAAGGAAAAATGCAGGATTTAGGTACCAGGAACCAGTACGGGACCAAGTACCTTTATACCAGTGTAAATACACTCCTGTCTAGATACAGGGATTGCACTACTCTAACTACATCCAGGCTTTTGCAACATTTTAAGCCAGATTCATGCAAAAATGAATATACAGAAATCCCCTCCTGCTTCTGAATCCACCTGCCAGTGTGACACTAAGGAGTGCTATGCCAGTGCATCTTTCAGTAGAGGCGTAAAGTTGAGATGCAAGTTCCTGTGGGTTGGTTTAAGGAAACAGCCCTAAGAAATTTGGCAAAGTTGTCACTGTTGGTGCTCTGGACAAATACAATCCTATTCTAGTTTCAACCTGGTGGACTGTTAGTTTCTATGGAAAAGGACTACAGGGCAGGAGCATTCAGTGCCTAGGTGCCTATGCAACAACGTGATTGCCATACAGGAATTACAATACAGCCATAAAATGTCAGTTAAGGCAGGCAGCCCCAATGGCTAATTCAAGCTGGGCAGCCAAAGCACCACTGTCACAGTACTTTATTCAGCTTCAAAGCTCCATTCTTTTCAAATTCTCTCTCTAACATGCCTAAGGAAACAGTGCAATGTGCTCAGAAGGTCACCAGTTTCTAGTCGGAGCACCTCCACATTTTAACAGGGCCTTAATTCCATTGGCAATATAATATTGTCCTTTTTCCTGGGTCTTCATCAAGTCATGCTCAGGAGAACTGCAGGCTAGGTCAAGATGCACCTCCAGGCTATCTGGATTCTGTTAAGTCAGGCTCATGGTTTTGTGCAGACTCTCCTCCTACAAAACACTCAACAACAACAACAACTAAAAACCCTCTCTCTCTTCTACAAAATTAAAATAATTAAAATAAATTCCTTTTATCTCTGTAATTAAGCACCATCCCTTACTCAGTCAGTTGACATCACCAAAGCACCAAAGAATGATGTTTCTGTCTTCCACAATGTCATCCCTCCTCCCTGGATCTATTCAAAGCCTCTTGTACATATTTAATCACTCCTAGCCAGGCCTGGCTAATGAAATGCAGGGCCTTGCCCTGACCTGACCTTGCTATTTCTATTTTGGCTCAGCACATCCTCTGCTAGTTGGTTAAAAAAGAAAAGAAAAAGAAAAAGAAAAAGAAAAAGAAAAAGAAAAAGAAAAAGAAAAAGAAAAAGAAAAAGAAAAAGAAAAAGAAAAAGAAAAAGAAAAAGAAAAAGAAAAAGAAAAAGAAAAAGAAAAAGAAAAAGAAAAAGATGTTTCTCTCTCTTGGACTTAAAGGTCTTGTTACTGGCAGGGGGTATGGTCAAGGGCACTGCTGGAAGCAGAATGAATGACTCTGAACACTGCTTTGCAAAGCTACTGGAAGTCTAAGAAGGACCACTTAAGTGCAAAGTCTCCCCCCCCCCCCTTTTCTCTTTGACTGGCAAACATTGGTGGGCACTATTCATCTACTGGGAATTGTTTATGCCTAGATAATTCTGTAGGAAAAATGGACTGCTCAAATTGTTTGTAACACTCATAAAGCACTGGGATTTGTTCTATGGCTTTGGGCACTTACTGCAATTAGATACGTTGCTCTTGGTTTTCCCCATCTGCCTTTCCTATTTGCCAGGGCAGCAAATTAAAAATGCATTTTCCCTTTCCTAGAGCCCATAAAGAAGTGTGATCCCATTTACAACCACTTAGGAGATGCTGAATGTTGGCTTGGCCATTTTGCCACATGGTGTTGATTAGAGAGATTTACCAACCCGCCGATGGGAATCAGAAATGCTTCCACTGTACATAGAATGGGAAGGTTGGAAGGGACCTCAAAGATCTAGTTCCAACCCTGTGCCATAGGCAGGGACACCTCCCACTAGCACAGGTCACTCAAGGCCTCATCCAACCTGGCCTTCAACCCCTCCAGGGAGGGAGCAGCCACAACCTCCCTGGCCAACCTGTGCCAGTGTCTCACCACCCTCACTGCAAACAACTTCCTCCTAACATCCACTTTCAAGCTCCCCTCTGCCACTTCAAACCCATTCCCCTTGTCCTGGCATTCCCAGACCTTGTCAATAGTCCCTCCCCAGACTTCCTGCAGCCCCCTTCACATCCTGCAAGGCCACTCCAAGCTCTCCTGGAAGCCTTCTCCTCTCCAGGCTGCAGAGCCCCAACTCTCTCAGCCTGTCCTCACAGCAGAGCTGCTGCAGCCCTCTCAGTGTCTTGGTGGCCTCCTCTGCACTGGCTCCAACACTTCCATGTCCTTCCTGTGCTGGGGGCTCCAGAACTGCACCCAGGACTGCAGGTGGGGTGTGGGGAGAGCAGAGCCAAGGGGCAGAATCCCCTCCCTTGCCCTGCTGGCAAAGGCACAACACAACAACATTTTCCTGGTGATTTGTGTGGTCCTTTTAAGATGAGTTTGTTTTGAAGTGCTTGCTGATTTTGCTGGCCAGGAGCTTTGGTGTGCAGATTGCTGGCTGAACCAGAAACCACACGTGAAGCCGGCAAGTGCAAGGGCCACCTTTTTATTCTTTGCATATATTGTGGAGCTCTGGATACTGAATAGGGGTCACAGATGCTATCTAAGCAGCCAGTAACAGCATGAGTACCTACTCAGACTGTCAGAAAAATGAAGATGAGTGGCTTAGTTCACCATTGTGCCTACAATTGCCTCTCAACAGAGGCATGCCAGAGAACACAGTGCTGAGTAAGACAAAGATGCCTTTAGCTGCTGAAAACTAGCATGGAGCACTGTGAGCCTCAAAAGCTGTCCAACCACCAGGGATACAGAACATATTTCTAATGGCCAGAATATGTTTAACAGGTTTGTATTAGCTCTTCAGCATGTGCTGGACCTGACATAAAGAGATAAGCATTTATGAGTCCTCAGCTCAACTGAAATAAACAGGTTCCAGTTGCAACACTGTTGAATAGCAGCAGTAGGATGCTAAGGTTTTGCTTGAAGGAAGGAATATTTAAACCATGTTTGCAATCACTGAAGTCAAACAATGCAGTTGTGTCATTTTCCCCCTAACACTGTTTATTGGGTTATTTTTCCAGTCTGGTTCTCTGCAGAGACAACATTTTGACAGTCACGTTCTATATCCCAATGTCTAACTTTTCCAACCAAGTCTGGCAAAGGACTGGAGGCTCTCAAACTTCTGTGAGGTTGCAGAAATTCAGTTTAAAAAGATGGCCAAGCAGAGTGCTCCTGTAAATGACAAAGGATTGGAGGCTCTCAAACTTCTGTGAGGTTGCAGAAATTCAGTTTAAGAAGATGCCCAAGTAGAATGCTCCTGTAAATGACAATGGACTGGGGGCTCTCAAACCTCTGTGAGGTTGCAGAAATTCAGTTTAAAAAAGATGGCCAAGTAGAGAAGAGTGCTCCTGTAAATGTCCTTGTTTGGCTTATTATCATAGAACCATAGAATGGTAAGGTTGAAGGGACCTCAAAGATCATCTAGTTCCAAGCCCCTCGTGTAGAAGAAGCACAGTCATGTCTGTGTCCTTGGTGTTCTTCTGTCGCAGTCTGCTGCAGGCATTTGTGGTGATTTTACACTACAGACCACTGAGTGTTGAACCTCCCTTGCTTATGCTTCTCCTGATGTTTGGCAGAGCTGGAGAATGCTGTCTTAGGGTGCTC
Source organism: Semnornis frantzii (assembly GCA_013399775.1). Taxonomy (NCBI): domain Eukaryota; kingdom Metazoa; phylum Chordata; class Aves; order Piciformes; family Ramphastidae; genus Semnornis; species Semnornis frantzii. The sequence continues at coordinate 7,792 of VWYK01118717.1, read as the reverse complement.
CTTCCCTGGGAGCTCTGGTGGGATGTTGTAGCTAAGCCACATCCACACAGCTAAACCCACGGAATTTAAACCCAGCTGTGAATTCCAGCTGGGGCTGAGCTGCTGCAGTGTTTTCCTGGCCTCTCAGGGGCCAAAGCTTTTCACTTAAAATAAAAATATGATTTAGCAGAATTCACCAGAGTAGGCAAAAGAAATTTTCTCAGAAGTTTTTTTTTTTTCAACTTACTTGTAACAAACAAATCTGGGCCATTACCTGTACGTGCCAGAAAAAATGTTTACCTTGCTGAGCCAAAATTGAGCAAAATAGGTTTTTTGGCAGCAGGGACAGAGCTTTAGGTTTGACTTTTTTTAAGGTCCCCTACTAATTCCAGTTTTCCATTCCCCACCCTTTGGAGTTTCTCAGATGGGTTTCTCTCTCCCCAGTGGTTTTTCAGTTTGAGTACTGAATTTTTTTCCCCCTCGTGGTTATTTTCTTTCATTTAGTCTTCTTTTGCATCTGCTTCCTTTCTATCCTGTCTCACAGAAACACATTCAAAGACCTCCTATCTCCACCATTCCTACCTTTTATTTGCTAAGCTGTTTTCCCCTGATACTTCTTGGATAAACTACCAATGTAGTAAATGACTGGGAAACAGGAATCTTAACAGTGGCCTAAGACCACTACTATAATCTAAAAATAAAAGGATTTTTTATCTACATGTCTTATACAGATATGTATCTATTGATACATATATTTCAGTACTCTCACTACTTCCTTCCAGCATCTGAAGGGGGCTACAGGAAGGCAGGGGAGGGACTATTGACAAGGTCTGGGAATGACAGGAGGAGGAGAAATGGGTTTGAAGTGTCAGAGGGGAGACTGAAAGTGGATGTTAGGAGGAAGTTGTTTGGAGTGAGGGGGGTGAGACACTGGCACAGGTTGCCCAGGGAGGTTGTGGAGCACAGAATATCATCTTTGATCCCATTCTGTGCTTCTGTGCTCCGCAACCTCCCTGGAGGTGTTCAAGGCCAAGCTGGCCTTGAACACCATCAACTCACCATCAGACTGAGCCTCACAGTGTCCCCTGTTCCCAGGGCTAATGAGACTAAACTACACAAAGGGCTAAGTGCTATTCTTTTTCCACTGAATATACTGCCTAAAATTGTCTCACTGTCTCCAGAGATTCTAAACCATGGTGGTGAACAGCTGTCTTGGTGGTGACAAGAGCAGTTCTGCACTAGCTGTTGTTCAGGACAGCTTCCCCAAATGAATTCTTCTAAGAGCTCCTCTCTGCATGTTTTAGTAAGAGTCCCCAGCCTTTGCCTCAGACTCACTTTTTGGAGTCAAGTGCTTACAGGCACTTGAAATCAGTTCATGATAAACATGTGTAGGGCTCATTTTCTCTCTTCTTACTTGAAAGCAAGTCTCTATAAAAAAATATGTCCATGCTGAGAACACAAAAGCATTTGGGAGGAATATAACAGCTGATTCAAGCAACACTGACTCCTCAGAAGAAGGGAAATTCTGCTTGGGTAGTCTCTATGCACACTTCACAGTCACATCCAGGCTGAGAGAGTTGGGGCTCTGCAGCCTGGAGAAGAGAAGGTTTCCAGGAGACCTTAGAGTGGCCTTGCAGGATCTGAAGGGGGCTACAGGAAGGCTGGGGAGGGACTATGGACAAGGTCTGGGAATGACAGGACAAGGGGTAATGGGTTTGAAGTGGCAGAGGGGAGACTGAAAGTGAATGTTAGGAGGAAGTTGTTTGCAGTGAGGGTGGTGAGACACTGGCTCAGGTTGCCCAGGGAGGTTGTGGCTGCTCCCTCCCTGGAGGTGTTCAAAGCTAATTTGGATGAGGCCTTGAGTGACCTGTTCTAGTGGGAGGTGTCCCTGCCTGTGGCAGGGGGTTGGAACTGGATGAGCTTTCAGGTCCCTTCCAACCTTACCATTCTATGATGATCAGGACTGGCTCTCAAAATATGTGTTTATGCCATGCTGGGAACTGAGCAGTGGCTACTGTTACTTAGCACAGGCTTAGAAGATACTACAAAAAGCTGCATTACATTCTACTGTTACTCATCATAGGCTTAGAAGGTATCACAAAAAGCTGTATTATATCTAAAATGTTAACTGCCATGGTCAATAAAGCAACAGGTCAAGAAAGGTGGCTTTGGTTTTGGCTTTTTCAGGCATCCCACTTCAAACAGTGATGGCATCAGCAGCAGCTGCCTCACCGTTACTCTGCTGTGTTTCCACAGCAGCTCTCGACAGGTTCAGAGAAGCATGGGAAGGTCTGAGATCACTTTCTTGCTCTACATGTTGCTGTGAAATCCAAGTCCTTCCTGGGTCAGAAATCACATGGTGTATTAAGGGTTTAGGATTAATTGTGGAGATTTGAACTCCTGTTTTGACCATAAGCCGTGAATGGGAATTGGCTACCTGAAAAAGAAGTTTGATGAATCTGGGCCATGGAGTAATGGAACTTCTTAACCAAGGAAGAAAGAGTGAAGTGATAGTCCTGCTGGAGCACCCTGCCAAGTACATCACAGCACTACTTTGTTTTGGAAATATGATGAGAAATGACAATATTTGGCGTTTCATATTAAAGGAGAGTCTTTGCAAGGGGTCCACAGAACTGCATTCTTGTTGCCAGTTTCTATGGTAAAAGGCCAGGAACACTCTGCTCCATTAAAGAATGGAATGAAATCCACCTTTTTGTTCAGGCTGGTTGGCAGTGTCTCTTTTTTTTCTTTTTGCTATAGCCCAGATTTAAATGTAAAGTGACTATTAGGTGAGAACTCTGTTGTCCATTACCAAACCCTGAAAACGTCAACATATTTTCAGTTCTTTATAGCCAATACAAACATTTCTTTTTTTTCTACTAGGCCTAAAAAGCAGTAAAAGCAAAAGTAATATCCAAGCCAACCCCCAACCTTCAGAAGACAACATGCATGCAGATGATATCCTATACTTGTAATGTTATTTCACTAGACAATAGATGAAGAGAGATTTCATACGGTATCTAAGGATGTAATATTAACATCAAATACATTCCAAGTCCCTTATCTAATCTAATGAGTCATTTAACAGTTGATCTGTCAGGTCAAGTCTTTGGATCAGTTTTGTGCCATGGGAGTAAAAGATGCCTAATATTTAAATAATCATCTTTTTGACAAAGGTGAACTTGATCAGTAATACAGATTAGATTGTTTCCAGTCAACAATCTTCAAAAGGTCTCTTCTGTTTCTTTCCAGATGACTACACAAAACATCACAGCACATAAAATACCTTGATCTAATCCACTGCCACTTGTTTTCCTCTTGTCCATTATTTTTTTGAGCTTTATATAGTACTTCTGCAACAGTTTTGGGCTTAGACAAGGCATGTTTTTGCTTTCATATGGAGCCTGTAAGCACTTTCATCCTTCCACTGCCAGAACACACACACACACACACATATATACACAAGCTGGCACATTCTTCTAATCACAAAAGTTTAAAAAGGGAAAAAAAAAAAAAAAGCTGCAATAGTAATAGCAAATATATTCTGGTTCATGTCTGGTTACACTCAGGTGAACACTGATAAGTCATGTGTGAGGCTCTCATACACAGCTTTGCCACTGCAACACCAATCGAAACATGCCTCAGCCTCTTTTTAACATTGCCATACAGCTGAGTCCTGAACAGCTTCTTGCTAATCCTCTCCTTTCCAGTATTAATAATAAACAGGATTGGTTAGAGTTGGCCACAGCTGTTAGTTGCTTTTGCACAGAAAAATAAATATCTGGGCCTTCATCTCCTCACAGAATCAGCTTCACATAAGCACACATAAGCAAGCCAGCCAAATTCTGCAGCAAAATGATAATTTTCAGACCTCTTCCCTTGAATATTTGCAAAACACACCATGAAAATATCTGTCCTAGCTTCCTGTAGTTGTTTTGTGTGTCCTTCTAAACACTGCACAAGACCTTCAACAACATACATGGGAAATGACATTAAACAGAACTGTCTGGAGTTAGTGTGCCCTGTAAGCACCACCTTGGCCATCCAGGAGCAGCCTGATTTTTGGCTGACCTGTGTTGTGTTTACGGCATGGGGGAGTTGCTGCGGAATCAATCCCAGCACTATTTTCCATGAGCAACTAAAGTTAGACTTTGAAGCAATGATGGAGGAAAATCCCAGCACCTTCCCTTGCAGCAGCACCACAGCAGCAGTCCTTCACTACTTGCTATGCTTGGGCAGTGTTTATGGAGAGGCAGCCAGCACCCTGAAGAAGCAAGCGTCTGACCTCCAAGCGCGCGGTATTGCTAGCACAAAATTGAAGACTGGGGCAGGCATGCCATGGCATTCACAGCAGGGTTTTACAGGACACTCAGTTACAGTATGTCCAGCACAGCAGCAGACTGAGAACAAAATATTTCAGCCAGAAACCCTGGAGAACACCGAGCAAACGGCACCGTGTCTTTGGATGGTCACCAAAGCACAAGGGCTCCGTAAGATGAGGTAATATGCAAAAGCAGAGCTTAACATAAACAGTAGCAATGGAAAAGCATTGCCAGATATTAATGACATTCTAACTTTCCTAGCTTGGGAAAATTCATTCATCATTCCAAAGCCACTGTTTTGTAGCCTGACTCGAAAGCAGAGAAGCATGTCTAAAGAATCCCATATAGGTAGTAAGAATTTTATAGGTTCTTCACAAACAAAAGTACTGAAGTAGCTTTTTTAAACATACCAGGTTCAACTCTGAAGTGCCATTCTATGAATGCCTAATGAGCTTTGCTTTCTTCCTCTTCTGTCTTTCACATTCTGGTCTCCTGGACAACCACATAGCAGCAGAAGAAATTTCCAGCAGTTCTGAACATTTTTGCAATTACTAAGCCTGGTTTAAATGATCTTATGTTAATAGGCATTATCATGTGCAATAATCACTTACAGAGAGAAAGTTTTGGCTAAATGGATCAATTTTCTTTCTAAAAGAATGATGAAGTTTTCTGCCTCAAAATGCCACCACTCTATGGACCTGTTAGAACTTTCTGGTCTGTAGCCTGGAGCAGACTGCTAAAGAGAAAGGGAAGCGTGGCACAGCTGAGCTGTGCTGAGATCTGGGTCCTTCTTGTGGTGTAATGAGGCTGCATCAGGTTCTGTGCTTACAGTTTACAAGGGAAATGCTCAAAAGCCAGGAGGAGACAGCAGTGGGAAAGCTGTGCAATGCAACTCTGTAAGTGAAAGTGAATTATATAGATGGAATTGCAAAGACTCAAGGCCTCCCCTAACCTGGGGCTCACTCTTCTGGCAGTACTACCTTAACATCTAAAGAAAGAAGCTACCTTTCCACAGGCCACCACAAGCTGCCCATCCCGGTGGGAGCAACCAGGCTCAAGCACTTTGCCTCCATTTCTGGGCCCCTCTAGTGCTGGGCTGGGGCACCAGGCTGGATGCACAAAATGCCTGCCCTCTGCCTCTGGCACAGAGAGCACCACTGTTCCTTTTTAAAAATCCCCTGCTCTTAGCAAGATTTGTTTTTCTAACTGCTTCCCAGAAACCTCTTGGGGGTTCCAAGCCCAGAAAAGTAATTACTGCATTACTTGGGCCAGAGACACAATATCAACCTTGTTAGACTTGGCCTGCAGAGACGGCCAAACACCTGCTGCTGCAGCATTTATTTGATAAGCTTCATGGTTCACTAACATAAACCTGATCCTGCTGACCTGCAGAAGGATGAAAAGGAGCTGAGGGGAAAGGGTGGAGCAGGTAGGCAATCTCACGGCCCTGTGGCCCAGCAGCTTAGAGCTTGCTTTCCCAGTGAGCTCCCATTTCTCTTTGCTTTCTTGTTCCCTGGTGAGAGCTTCAGAGGACTGGTTTTCCCCCTGCAGTTATGCAGGCAGATGTGGAAGGGGCTAGGATTCCCATGCCTTATGACGGATTAACTGACAAGTGCAGGATCAATACGGGAATTGTTCTAGCTCTGGCTGCATCTGTAGCCTTCCAGCGCAGACAGAATAGCTGCACACACTCTCATTGGCATGTTGGTGTGTGCACTGAAAGGCTGGCTTAATACCAAAGTCCATTAGTTAACAGCAAGGGGGGAAGGAAGGGCTGCAAATCAGTCAAATCAACAGATAAAAGGTTGCGGAGAAAAGCAGATGTAGAAGTAGAAACTTGATTTTCATTCCTCAAGTGATGCAGTTTTCTTGTCCAGTATGAACAAAACAGAAAGTGGAGGCAGGGGGAAATAAGTAAGGTTTTGTCCCAGAGAGGACCGTTCTCTTCCAGTGGATATTGCCAAGCAACATTTGAGGAAAAGAAGTGTCAGGAGATGCAGCAGGAAGGAGAAAAGAGTATTTCCAGCTATGGTACTTGCTATCAGGCAAGAAGCTCATTCTTCTGAGAGGCAAGCTTGCCTCCTCAGACTCTCCTTTTTCAAGGCAGAGGGAAGCCAAAGAAGACTACCTAGAAAACCAGGAAGGACACTTCCCTGTGTCTGCCTGTTGTCACTCACATGGAAGGGGTCTGACCTCGGGACGGTGTGTGTCCCAGTGCCTGTGTATGTTGACAGTGCAGCTTAGAGACACTCTGTGTGTGATTGGGAGTCGGTGAGAAGCAGATGAGTCACTTTGGATGACATCAGACCCAGACCAAACTTTAATACAAAACTTGGCAGAAACCTGATTACTAGACCTCTGAACGTGTGTTAAATTGTCTACACAACCAACTTCCATCTTATTTCACCTTCTCTCCCTGGCTTTGGGAACTTTATTTCCTAGTAGGGAAAAAAAAAAAGCAAAATTCAAATAATACCCCACAAGACATTTTCTGGACAGATCCAACACAAAGCAAAGCAAAAAAACCCCAAAAAAACCTCAAAATTAAATTTTTCTTGTGGAAGCTCAAGCTCAGTTTCGCAGGTATGTGAAATTCAGACAATTAATGACAAACATCTGTAGCTTTGGACTAGCACCAACATTCTACTTCTGTATTCACCCTTCACTGTACAGGAATCACAGCACCAAAATGAAACGCTAAGTACACTCAGAAAACCTGCAGGACTGGATTCTAGTCCAGTGCTCCAGTGACACAGACAACCATTCATCAATTGCTCCCTTTATTGACTAAGCCTGTTTCTCTCCCAACCAGCACCAGGCAGATTTTTCAGAACTGCTCATTAAGTAGCAGAAACAAGTAACTTGAGACTATTAGGAGGCTCTTGGAAAGTGCTGCAAGCAAGAAGACAGAGAGTATAAGCAAGAGAATTTGATCCTGCCATGAGAAGCCTATATTGCTTGGAAGCCTCTGGGTACAAAAGATCCACAGAGTGAGTGTTGCCCGGCATGAAAATGTTGAGAGCAATGCACAATATGCCTGACTCCTGGCAAATGCACCAGCCCTAGCCAGCCATTTCAGTCTCCTGGAAAATCACCCCACCAGTTTGCTTCAGGCTCCATGCCAATGTTCACCAACAGGCTAAAGGCAAACCAAAGTGACTGCAAATGCATTGTTCATGCTCCGAGCGGCAGTGATAAGGAAGAACTCATGGCCTGATCCTCAGCAGCTGCTAGAGAGATCAGCGACCAAACTCTCAGCCTAAGGACAATTTTACTGCCTGGAGCTCTAAGTAATAAAGCCATCTCATGTACAAAGCATTAAGAAGCATCAAAGATAAAGTATTGCAATGACTATAAAGATTCTCCTAATGGTATTCCTGTAAAAATCCATCATATTACAAGATGCTCTTATATAGTTCTCTGCTTTTGTCCTCAAATCTAGGCTCAGACTGTGAGCAAATATACACCTGGAGCTGCTGGAGTGAGCCCAG
>VWYK01118707.1:4768-15396 GCA_013399775.1 Semnornis frantzii | reverse complement strand
GCTTAGACCAATTGACTGCACAATTTCTCTTGTAAATAAACCTCTCTTACGACTTCTCTACTGCCACAGGATCATTCATCTGAGGGAGCCCACATCACAGTAGGTATTTCTGTGTTACTTTCTGGAGCTGTAGGAGCATATGTGTCTCCTTAAAGACTTCAGCCTATCAAATGCAAAACCCTTCATTTTTTAATCTTGCAAATAATAACATGTTTAGAGTCTTTCCAAAGACAAACAATTCCCAGAGTAAGGAGAAGGAAAAGCTTGCTTCAAACAGCATAAAACTGTCATCTCTCAGGAGGCTCTATGTGTGTGACGTGCAATATGCTCTGAATAACAACTGAGAGCACAGACTGTAAAATTATGGTCCCTTTCTAACTGCTGTCTCTGTGCACTTAAGCCATGAGGTATCATCTCTCAGGAAAATGCATTTCTCATCCTTCAATCTGGAACCACTTTCATGTCCGACACAGGCTCCATTACATGCCAGTAGAGCCTACCTCTTCCATGACGATGCTGTCCAGATGTCTGGGGCCCTCATGGGACACAAGATACCTGGACTTAAGCCCAGATATTTATTGTCAGTGCAGAAGCACAACACCACTAAAACTTATCTCAAATTACTCAGGTATTTCTCAGTGCTGTCAATATCATGACATAGTGAGAACTAAACTCATCATCTACTTGCGAAGCTGCATGTTGCTAACTGACCACAAAATGCAGTTTTTCCCATTGTAGTATTGTGGATACTTCACGCCCTGCAGGCAAATAGCTTTGGTTAAGGGAGGAAGATCTTGAGAAGTTTCATGGGTTTGTGACAAGAACAACTTGTCTGAGTCTAATTTTACCCAATAGTTGCATAAATGAATTTTTAAAACATGATCCATATTCTTAATGTCTAATCCAGGACTGTGCGGTTTCATGCCGGGCTAATCCCATGGAGTAATATATGACTTAAAACCTTGGATCAGAAAACTACTGAATATCAGTTCTATTAAAATTATGGTGCCTGAGGGTAGCTAGAATAAATAGAAAAGAATGGTACACAAGTGAAGAAATCGAAAAGAAAGATAAACAGTATGCAAAGCATCTTGTCCAAAACACTGAGGTTCTCCAAGATACCATCTAAAGGCTTGGAACAAAGACTGTGTTAGTTAAAGAGGCAGATGGTAATAAAAAACTCCATGCTGGGCAAGCGTGGAGTGAAAGAGAATTTACACTTGCACATTTAAGTCAGAGAATGGAGAGAATCATAGGAAGAGACAGAAAAATGCTGAGGGCACAAAAAAAGCACTTCAGCTAGGAGGCAGCTGCTTCTCAGAAACCTGCCCCCAAGCTACATGAAACTGGTGAACAATTCAACAGGAAATGTCCCCCAGGGAAAGAGGTCCTCTCCCTAGGTGTGCTTCTGGGAGGCACAAATCCTCCCTTTGCAGGTTCTCCCCTTCATCTGACACAAGGGGTTGCCAATCCTGTGCAACCCTCCAGCTGAGCCTGTGCTCACACTCTAAGTGCCTGTAACTATGCTGCATGTGCACTCACTGCAAAAGCAGCAGAAAATTGCCTCCCAGGTCCACTCCATAGAACCGAGGGGCTCAACCCTGTGTTGTCCCTTGATGGTAAAGGTGATCTGCTGACTGTTGCACATGTAGCATCTTGGAGGACAAGCCTTTGAGCCAACACTGACCTAGGCGCTGCCAGCCCTTGCACACTCACTGTCCCAGACCTCACAGCCACAAGAATTGTGTCGAGACCCTTTCTTTCTCCCTGCCCTGTTCCTCCAGTGACGGGCCGAGGGCAGCAGGCAGAAAGCAGCAAGGTGCAGCAAGAAGAGAGGCAGACTTCCGCTGTGAGCACCTGCTGTGCCAAGGAGCCGAGGAACTGCTACAGCAAAGGAGAGCCAGCAACTACCAGATGGGAGGGGTGATCTCCAGATGTTGGGGGAATGGCAGCTTTCCACAAGTGGGAAAGGTGCTTGCCACCAGAATGGCAGATTTGCTTTGTAATCTCCTCTTTTCTCTCTTATTTGCTGCTACCAAAGCAATCAGCAAATTCGAGACTGTCAGTGAACTCAGACAAGAGGATGATTACAGAGTGCAGTGATACTCTGCGTGTAAACCAAGGCACTTCCCATTATGTAATGCCATGGCACATACGTTACAAGTCTTTCACAGTGTGCTACCCACAGCCGGTGGGAGTCTGCTCAGCTGCAGTGCCTTGGCTCCTCATCACATGCTAACCTCATAGTTTGCCTCTGGAAGCCTTTAGCTGTGGCTCTGAGTGCCAGCAAAGAAGACAGTCATTATGCTCCCTTGGGTTCCTGCTATCCTGAGGATCCAAGTCTCCTATGTGACGCTTGTAAGACAGCTCATTGTAAGGCAGCAATCGAGCCTGTGCTTAGTTGTAGCTGATGAATTCAGCAGCCAAATCTAGCACTGCTTTTTGGTTGGATCTTGTGAAACATTATCTGAAGAGATAATCCGCTATGATAAATAAAATGAAACAAATGAGCTCCTCAGCAGATGGTTTCACTATTAAAGCCTGAAATCAGAGCTGAGAAAAACTTTATCTGCTATGACACATCTCATCAAACTCTGACAGATTTTTCCTGTTGTTCATATGATGAAAACAACTTCTTTTTTTTTTTTAAGGCAACTGAGAATCTCAATCCAGCCTCAAACAAAGCTTTTATTTCCAGATGTTCTTTTCTTCATGACATGAAATATAAGAAATCTTGTAATGAGGTCAAGACAAAGATGCATCTAGCTTAGTGTTCCTGACTTAGAAAGCAAATAGCAGAGGGGGTTCCAGGAAGTGTAGAGAGTATATAGCAAGTATCACATGGTGCTTTCCTTAGCTTAGCCTCTGTCATGGGTTTAAGAATCATAGAGGTTGTTAAATCCTCCAGAAGTACCTGAGAGAACAAGGGATGAACAGCAGAAAATGTAATCTTTGTTACTTCATTCCCATCAGCCTGCACCCCCTATACAAACAGGCATTACTGTCTATTCTTCCCTGTTCTCCCTCTCCCTGCTCCCAGCACATGTCAGCCATTATCTCTGGTTTGGTATTTTCGGGGAGGTTTTCCACCTTGAGCAGCCAGGTTAATTTTTGCTGCACAGTTCACACCTGGTATGGGAGGAAACAGGAAGGGAGGTATTGAGACCTGGGTTTTGGCATGGTGGGGGAAAGGTTTTGGAAGGTTTTGACCTAATGAGATTTTGATAAACCCAGGTTGTTGGACTGGGCCAAGACTGGATATGAATTTGTGTATTTTGTATTTCTGTATGTATTTCTGAATAGTATTTCCATTTAAACTTCCAATCCAGTGTGGAGCATTTTTATTTTACTCCTTTGGGAAGGGGTAAAATAGCTTCTGTCTGCTCAAAACCAAGGCAGCCTCCTGGTTTCTGATGCATTTTCTGCTTAGAATTATTGTCCTTTTGCTATAGCATTAGCCTTGCACGCTAGGTATGATGCAAAATAATTCTAAGATTAGGCATCTTGGATTAAGTGAAAATCATTTTCTATGCATTTAAAACACATGCAAACCTCAATTCCATGTATATGAACACCTTCTGAACTTTTTGATTTTTTTTCTTTTCTAATTAAAACTGAACCAGGAAGATAAGATCATTGCCCAACAAAAAACACATTACTTGAAATGCAAAGAGCTTCCATAAACGCTGCTCTTTCAATACGAATGTTGTGTACATCTCTACAAAAATATTTGACCTCTGTCTGTTTTTCTATGTGTTTTACCTTAGGAGAGGTCTATTCTTGCCACTTCTCTAAAAATAAAAAGCACAATCCCTGTTAACCTCAAAGGGAAAACAACCACTCTAAAAAAAACATGCATGATCAGGTTACATAGATACACTGATCCAAATATTATGTCCTACTTGGTCTATATTTATATGGAATTTGTAATAACCATATTCAGTAACTCCAGATTCATGTCAACATAATCAAGACCTTTGTCTAGCTGATCCTCACACAGGTACATGTCATGAGAACAGGTCCCCCTGTCTTTATCCAAAGGGCTCTCTCTTTCCAGCGTGAGATCTCACACAGTAGCTCACATGTACAAGAGAACATTGAAAGGCTGTGATAAAATTCTGGCTAGGTCTCTTAAAAACACATTGTGAAGCTGGACATTTTAGATTAAAAAATACAAAACAGTTTCTTAAATGATAAATTGGTCTCTGCTTTATGAATTTTATCCTGCTGGAAACAAAAGAAACCACTATGTGCGCCTTATGGTAAGGTTTAAATAAATATTAGTTAAAAAAGCAAAAGTGCGGTCTCTTTTATTGCCAATTACAGGTTTACAAAGTTAAACAGGGAAAAGTAATTCTATAGCCAAAACAGACTTCCAAAGAGCCCTCCAGAGTCTTGCTTGCTGCTCACTGGACTAATGTTAGTTATATTTTTATACCACAAGAGTGGGCAGAGTGTATTATTAGGGGTTTGGTAGCTTTATGATTAGCTTCACTTTCGAGATATTCTCTTCCAGAAATCACCATGTTTATTTGTAATCCTTAAGGAATATATCAATGAATTGGAAGAAGCAGTAGTAGTATTTGCGAGGAAAAGAAAAAAGGCAGGCTCAGGGTGGGTCTAGAAGTCAGATATAGCTGTAAAATTTGATTCAACATGTTCAAACCAAGTTGCTGGCTTTCTGCTGCCTGTGTTCCAGGAAGAGAGCATTCTTTGGCAGGCACTTCATTCAGAGGTTTCAGTTTATGGGAAAGAGGCTTGCCTCAAAGAGGTTATTTTTCTTATTTAACCAAAAATTTGGTGTTNACAATATACCAGCAGATATATACACAATAGACAGGAATATTTACAGAAATATACAAGTTAAAGGTAATACAGAAACACAATTCCCCTCCCAGAAATCACAGTCCCCAGGAGGGGCTCACAATCACCCTTCCACCTTCTCCCCACCCCTCTACCTTACCCCAGGGTTTGGCTTATGTGCAAGGTGAGTTTGGAGGATTGGCCAGGTGGGTTAGAAGGAAAGTGGTTAGTGAGGTTACTCGGCAGAGAGGAGAAGGCAAGAAGCTAGAGTGCCTGCGAGTGTCTGAGCCCAAGTGCCTTATCTTTGTTTTGTATTCTTGTTCGTAAACATCTCAGCAAGCCTATGAGTGAAGTAGACATCACCATTGTTTTCTTTTTTACAGCCTATAATATAATTTTCTCCATTGAAATATTCCAATTAGCCTCAAACCAGCACACTAAGACTCTACTAGATGAAAGGGAAAACTGCAAAGCAAAGATATTTAAAATGTCAGCAAATAAAAATACCGACACTTAACCATATGTGGGTGATCTTTATGGACACGCCCACTGATCCTACCGTGGTAGCGGCACACCCAGTGGTGCCCAGGTAAGTGAGGGAAGTACACTGGCCACATTTTACATCTGAAAGCAAAAGCATCTCCAAGTTGCCCATGGCTGCACCGCGCTTGCAGCAGAGTTCACAGCTGAATCCACATTTCCTGAGTCATAATCCAGAGCTGTTGACCACAAAAGAAAATAAAATATAATGGTCCAGATCCTCTGCTTGAGAAGGCTATCTCAGTTTTGCCAGTTTTATGTTTTATGTTGTCTAGAAATCTGGAACAATACACACTTACTGTGAGGCTTCCATAAAATATAGGAATTCTTGGCCTATCTGGCTTCCTAATATCAGATTTCAGATTTTTTTTTTTTCCAAAAAGAGACATTTCCACTAAAAGAAGCATTGTGCATTTTCCAGAGTTAGCATGCAATAATGCCATGTGTGTAGCAATGGAACATAATTTGCCATCAGGATTTATATGAGGTAATGCCATCTGCATCACATCTCTTTTGCTATGGAGAAAACACTGAAATGTAATTTGAGGTCAAGATTGTAGGGATTAAGATTACTGCCTCGTTTAAAGTACACTATAAAGATGGAAACTTTAAGTGGTCTTGTAAAATGGAAGGACCCTTATGTCAGGCTGTATTTTCAGCACATTGCCTCTTATTGCCTTGAAGAGTACTCAAAAATGAAGCCAATGCCCACCGTATTGTACCTTGTTGTGTGTACCACATGTTCTTTTCCTATTTGCTTGTGTCGATTTAGGAATCCCTGTGCCAGACCTTCTTATAACCATTTCAGAAAGCAATATTATACCTTGTATCCCAAGGCAGGACAGATATCCCTTAGCTTTAGACATCTGCAGTGTGCATATCTTAGTTTTGTCACAGAATTCTCTAAACCATGCCTTCATTTTATCTCATCCTCTGAATTTGATATGCCCTTATTTTATCTCATCTTTAGAAGTTAATTTGATGCAGACCTCTAGACTACATTTCTTTGCCTCAGAAAGAAGACAAGCTTCTAACAATCCTGCTGGAGACCTAACAACATGAAGGGTTAAAGCAGTCTCACCACAGAAAGTGCTCAGCAGTATCTAAATCCAGACCTCCTCTCTGTGACTGATCTCTGTGGCAGTACCACCACTTCCTGCAGCTTTATTTGCTTCAGGGAAATAGTAGTATCCCCTCTGTTTCTGCAGGCTCCGGCTTTGACCTTGCTGAGAATAGAACTATTTATCTGTATAAGGTCATGATTTGTTACAGATTTTATATATTTATTTTAGTTTATTTAATTTAAAGTTTGTGCTTAAGTCCATCCCTCTCTGAATAAGAATGAGCTGGAGGAAACCAGCAAGTTGAAATGGAGGTTTGGAGGGGAACAGCATGGCTCTTCAGCCTGTATTTTCCAAGATATTCTTCTTTGTGCTCCTCCCTAAGTGCTCTTAACACATTGTTTGAGAGTATCTTTGATGAGTTCTTACATCCAGTTCCTCTGCTATGTGCCGCAAGCCTCATTTTTTCAGCAATGAGAACTGAAGAATTGAAACTCGATTCACTTGAGCCAGGTTACAAGCAAATCTGTCTCAAGAGCAAGGAGCTGAACTGAGGTCTCCAAGGAAAGTAAAAGGCTCCACTGGGCCACCTTATCTAGACTGTTGAGGATCGCAAGCTTCTACATCATCTAGACAATTTGTAGTAACAAGACTGCCTCTATATTAGTGGGAATGTGAACATACATAGTAAGACATTCATAATGCCTTTATTTTTATAGTTATCCTTTTTATTTCTTTCTCTCTTTAATGGGGCTTAAAACACTTTTCTGACTGATAGGACAGTCAAAGAACATTGAAAATAGCATTTCATAACACTGCACCGTGGTGAACTACTTTTACACACTCAGAGAAGCTCCCCAGGTGGTGGACTAAGTGGCAAGTTTCTAGACATTCACATCACTAGTCCTAAAACTCCACATTTGGCAAAGGAGAAGAGACATCTGCTGAAATTGAGAAATTCTTATTAGCTGAGTTCAGCATAGAGAAGCCTGCAGCTAATCAATGACACCACTACCACCATCATCACCCAGAGCTGCCAGTGCAGCCCAGATGAATTCTGAGTCAGGTTTTCAAAGACCTCATGATAATGTAGCTAAGCACCAAGAACATGGAAGATTAGAGACTTCAGGAATCGTGGGTCAAAGATCAAGTAGAGGTCAGCCTAGTCATAAATAAAGAAATGGATAAATTCTCTCTGATGTGAGTCTGAGTAACGAAAACCACAATAATTCTGTATTAGAATCATGCAATTAAAGAAGGCATCCAATTGGAAGGGACCCTGGAAGGTCATCTCGTCCACTCACCCTGCAGTAAGCAGGGACATTTCCAACTAGACCAGACTTCTCAGGGCCCCATCAAGTCTGACACTAAAAGTCTCCAGGGATGGGGCCTCCACAACCTCTCTGGGTAATCTGTTCCAGCATTTCACCACTCTCATTGTGAAGAACTTCCTCTTTACAGATAACCTAAATCTACCCTGCTCTAGCTTAAAACCACTGCTCTTTACCTGTTTTTACCCACAACTGTGCCAGTAAGCTCGATCAAAACAAAATTCCAGCTACCAAGGATGTTCTCTCTCTGAAGCTTATAGTCACACCTGGTGAAAGGGACAGCAAAGTATAGCTGTGTGAGAACAACAACTTGAACAGGTGAAAACTTTTGGTGTATTGGGTCATTTGTGCTCCAGCAGAAGGGATTATTCAAGGTGTAAAGCAATGGTGCAGCTGCTCCTCCAGTGCACACAAGTATCAGCAGGAAGCAGGTTAGACCCACTAAGAAGATTTTGAATCTGCTGTCATCATCATCTTTGTCAGAAGTTGCTTGTAAAGAGATGTTTTAAATAGTTGAGGTAGAATTGAGCATAGAACAGCTAAAAACTTGGGTTTTAATTGTATCTTAACTATTTTTGTTAATCTTATCTGACTGCCTTTGCAGAAAACTCTTTCCATGAAAGCAAATCATTCCCTTGTGTGCTGGAAAACAAGACAACACAGAATTCTGCTGGTCCCTGGAAGATAAAAAGTAAAACAACTAATTTGGAAAATACTCAGCAGTGAATCTGCAGAACAAACATGCTATTTAAACTGCCTTGCACTTCCACAATCCCCTGTGTGAGTAATGAGGTCAAGGGCACTCCACAGCACTCTTAAAATGCTGTTGTTTGGGTTTTTTTTTTAATTCAGGCTGTCATGACACACTAGAGTAAACTGAGAGTTTGGCCAGAATCAGGCCCAAATCTTGTATTGCAATATTTGAATTAATTCATCTGTGGTTTAGTCCTTATTTATTTTCATTGCCTTTAAAAAGTATTCATTGCACTTTGCATGGTTTCTAGCTTCTAATGATACAAATTGTCTCCAGTCCCAGTACATTACATGTATTCCTCTTGGACTGTCCAGAGAAGCAGGAGTAAAGTGGGTTTTTTGTGCCTTTGAGTTGAGATTGAAAATATGCTTTTAAATACACAGAATTGTGGGGGTTGGTTTGTTTGTTTGGGTTTTTTTGGGTTAGTGTTTTTGGGGTTTTTTTTAGGGCAAGACAGCAAATGTTTGGGAGCCACTCAATAGGCAGAGGATAAGGACAAAGACCTATGTCATTCTTCCCTGGTACCTTAGAGCTTCCTTGAGACAGTAATTCCCTGTTTGGCCCTAAGCATCCCAAGATTCCGGAAACACCTCAAGGCTCCAAGTTGCTGGAAACTGAGGCGTCTCAGGGCATACTTCTGCTGCAGAATAGACATGGTGCTGAGCTCAATTCAATTCTGGCAGGGTTCAGATTTCACCAGGACTAACCATTATCCTTCGAGGTGTTCAAGGCCAGGTTTAACAAGGCCTTGAGCAACCTGGTTTGGTAGAAGGTGCTCCTGACCATGGCAGAGGAGGTGGAACTAGACGATCTTTAGGGTCCCTTCCAACATAAACCAACCCAAACTGTCCTACAATTCTATGAGCACTGCACCAGTGCAGCATGGCTATCTAGATTCCAGAGCATCATATCTTTCTGACCAGAACCGACCCATGCCAAGGAAACTTTACTTACTGCCCAGCACAGACCTCCACATGTCACTCACATGGCCACATTGTTCTCTTTCCCTTGGTTAGGCCATGTCTGAAATTTTGAGCACCTGGTTTAAAACTAAACTAAAGACCCAGTAAATGAGTTTTGTTCTCTTGTAATGACATATGCATGATTACGTGCCTGGCAAATTTTCACTAGATACACACAGAGGGAGAGAAATGTGTAAGTGCTTTCTCCTACTGTGTGTCTGATGAGGTATTACAACACTAGGATGTTCAGTTGAAAGCAAGGCTGTGGTTCAAAGGAAAGGCAGGTGGTTTTGATTGTTTCTGTAAAAACCAGAATGCCTGCTTAATAAGAACAAGCAACTACATGCAGAATTTGGAGGAGCAACAAACTGTTCTCATTAAAGGCTTTCTAGCCATAATGTGTCTACAGACACATGCACACAAAATTAAATAAATGGCACACCATAAAAATCTGGGCTATCAGCTATTGCATTTCGGTTCACTTGGGGGTAATTGATCAAGCAGTGCATTCTTTAGTGATGTCATACAAGAAAACAACCTCCCGATTGGCAATGGGGAGTAGCAGGACAAGAAAGAATAATGCGCAGCGTAGACACGATTCAGAGTCTACATCTTCTGTTTACTAGGCCACCATGCAGGCTGATTACTTTGGTCAGCTGTTTTTCCATAGCTTTAATATAGCTGGTTAAGTAGTAAAAGATTCTTGTTTTTCCACAGCTGCCACCTGCCTGCAGTAGAACAGACACTTCTTAACTGGCACCTATTCTTACTGGAAATGAATGTACTGACTACAAGGTGGTCCTGATTACAACATTTGGAAGCTGTATTCTGTTTGACATCTCTGCCAATGGCTTAGAGCAGTGAGCTCTCATCAAGTTTGCAGGTGACACTAAAGTAGGAAAAACAGTTGATAGACCTGAAGGCAGGGCTAACAATATAGAAGGACAGAAATAGCCTAGAGGAATGGGCCAACAGCAATCACAGTCACTGCCTGGTAGGAGGTTGAAAGGGACCTCTGGAGATTGTCTAGTCCAACCCTGCTAAAACAGGTTGCACAGGATAGGGTCCAGCTGGGTTTTGAATACCTCCAGAGAAGATGACTCAACAGCCTCTCTGGGCTCCTTGTTACAGTGCTCCATCACCCTCGAAGGAAAAAAAGCTTTTCTTTATGTTCAGA
>VWYK01118706.1:0-13619 GCA_013399775.1 Semnornis frantzii | reverse complement strand
TCTTCTCCCAGGCAACCAGCAACAGAACAAAGGGACACAGTCTCAAATTGCAGCAGGGGAGGTCTAGGCTGGATATTAGGAGGAAGTTCTTCACAGAGTGATTGGCATTGGAATGGGCTGCCCAGGGAGGTGGTGGAGTCGCTGTCCCTGGAGGTGTTCAAGAAAAGTCTGGATGGGGCACTTAGTGCCATGGTCTGGTTGATTGGTTAGGAGTGGGTGATAGGTTGGGCTGGATGAGCTTGGAGGTCTCTCCCAACCTGGTTGATTCTATGATTTTGTTTATCCTAACATGCCATACATGTCTTGATGCCAGGAGAATCACTCCTCAAAACCTGGTATTTCTGAAAACAGCCTGATATGTCTGTGTATCTCTCACTTGTCAGTCTTTCATTTCTCTGGGCACTAATCCTCTTGAGTCCTTTCAGGTTGCTAGGCTATGTGTCTAGTGCTGTGATCCAGCTGCTGTGTGGCTAACATAACACGATACAAACACAGATGTTTCCCTTTCTTTTGGGAAGAATAGCACTCTTAATTGCAGCTGGAGAGCTAGAAATATTGCCCATTGCCAGCAGCTCTGAGAGATGTGAAGAACTAGATCTTGTGGCTGAATAATTCAAACTGGTGGGGAATAAAGAAAAAGGAAAAAAATAACCCAGAAATATAATCCTTCTTACACAGATATTATTTTAAATCTCCCTTTCAATTGATCTTTTTTTTTGGGCTTGGTGTTACCTTTTGGGTTTTTTTGTGTGTTTTTTTTTTTTTTTTTTTCAGTGGCCTAATAAATTTTTGGTGTTTTTATTTCTGAGATGAAAACATTGGTCTAAAAATAAGGTTGCACAAACAATGTCAAACCTGTTTTGATACAGCGAGGCTATAAATAGCTGACTGCATGGTCTTTTGTTTGTCATCATTTAGCCATGGAAGCACTGACTTCTCAAAGCTTGTTTGTTTCTCCACTAGTCCCCAGGTTTGGACAGGTGTGCCCATGGTGTTCATAACATGGAATAGTGGTTTTCCTCCAGAGGACCCAAGTGAATTCTCAATACAGCCACATATGTTTTTGTAACAGGCTTTTTGCTGCTGACTTTGTGACCTAGTGAGTGAGAGCATGAGCTACAGAGAATGGATTTCTATTTGCATGGTGATTTGGGACAAAACAATGCAGGTACAGCCTGAGATACTTGAGTAAAGTTGCTGAGGCAAGTGTCTCTGTGTGGTAAAGGACTGGGTTTTTGTTTAAAACATTCTTCTAGAGGAGACTTTTTAAAATTTAAGACATTTAATTGCATGCTAAAGAAGACATTTTTACTTCAGCTTGCCTAATGCTGTGACTCACCCTACGATGAGGTGCTTTAGCTGTGCTGTGAGAGACACTTGCTGAAGTCTATCCCAGGCAGAGCTGCATGCTGCCTCTTACCTCAACAGGAGCTACCTCATATTCACTGTGCTTTAAAGTAAAGATGGGTGTGCACATTTTTCTCCCCACCTAGCTTTTAGAAGACTCATTTGCAAGGTCAAACGTGTAGTAATGCCAGGTGTATAAAGTCTGTTCTCCTCATCCTGCTGCAAAATAAAACAGGATGCAGAATGAACACTTTAGATTTATAGTTAAAGGGTGAAAAATCTACCTGTTAGAAAAGAGCTGCTTCTAAAATGTCTTCTCAGATTGGTTGGCTGTTGTTGGCAGCTGAGCAACCTGGTCTAATTTACAGGTTGGATCCAACTCCAAATTCACAGAATCATGAAATGTCAGGAGCTGGAAGTGACCTTGAAAGATCATCTAGCCCAGCCCCCCTGCTAGAGCAGGATCACCAAGACCAAATCACACAGGAATGTGTTCAGGCAGGTTTTGAGTATTTCTAGAGAGGGACACACCACAACACCCCTGGGCAGCAGTGCTCTGTCACCTTCACAATGAAAAAAATCCTCCTCATGTTTAAATGAAATTTCCTATGCCTCAGCTTCCACTCAGTGCCCCTTGTTCTGCCATTGGGCTTCACCCAGCAGAGCCTGGCTCCAGCCTCCTGCACTCACCTTTACATATTGATAACCATTGCTGAGGTCACCTCTCAGTCTCCTCCAAGCAATAGAGCTCCAGCTCTCTCAGGCTCTCCTCATAAGAGAGATGTTCCATTCCCTTCATCATCTTTGTGGCTCTGCTCTGAGTGTAACCTGCTGCAGAGCTCTCTTCCAGACTGTTACTCTAGCTGATTCAATCACTTGATCAATCAACCAAGCTGCTTCAATCATTCAATCAATAACTAAAAAATTAAATACAATTGAGAGCTCCTTTCTTCTTTTGCAGAACTGTTATTCTGCCATTTTAATATCCTATTCTCATAGTGCTTTTCTTTACCATAGTTCTTGCTTAATAATTTGTTTACTAGTTGACCAGAAACACAGCAAATCAACAGTGGTTTGCAAAAGCTAAAGGCCTCATTCCTTCCTTTCTATAAAAAAATTCTTCCTTGTGAGGTTTAGGCACCTTTTGCAGGACTTTCATATTTTCTCTCTCAGATCTCTTTACAGAGGTTCCTGTATGAGCTCTCCTTAAGCATTTTGAGGTCCAGCTTACCTTTAGGCTTACACTGCTTAAATATTGGATTGTGGCTTGCCTTGCCCTCTGAAGTTGAAGCTGCTTAGGGGGTCTTATGGTTTCTCCAGTGGGTCTGCAGAGCAATGACTGCGCTGTTAGGGGTGGGCTTTGGTTTCCTATGCCTGCTTAGCTCTTTGAAGGTGATCTTTCACCTTCATGATCCAGTAGCAGGATCATGAAGGTCTCTGCTGCTGTTTACACATGAGCTCACCCACAGAGGTCAATCTGTGTGAGAACCATGAAAGAGTGTGGCTGAGCTGTTTGCTGGTGTTTCACCTTCAGGAGTCTCAAGCAAAGAGACAGAGCAGACAGCAGTGGATGCAGTAGTATCTCCAGACACTGCAGCAATGTATTTCAGTGAGCATGTCCAGAACTCTTGGGGCGAAACCTGAGAAACAACTGCACTACTGCAAAATGTTAAGGATCTTTATTTCTGAACTGAGTGCAAAAACCAACTTGCAGCTTTATACCTACAGGACAACACTTTAGGGAGAGGACTGTATTTTGTAGTAACTATAGCCATTGCTTTTCTGCTTTATTAATCCTATCTTAGTAAGAAATGGAACCATAGAATGGTTTAGGTTGGAAGTGATCTCAAAGCTCATCCAGTTCCAACCCCCCGCCATAGGCAGGGACACCTCTCACTAGGACAGGTAGCTCAAGGCCTCATCCAACGTGTCCTTGAACACCTCCAGGCAGGGAGCAGCCACAGCCTCCCTGGGCAACCTGTGCCAGTGTCTCACCACCCTCACTGTAAAGAACTTTTTCCTAAAAACAATAAAACATGATGGTGGAGTCTATGCATTTCTACAAATAAGGGAAATATTTATTTATTTATTTATTGCAATAGTTATACAAACAGGTGATTTAATATGAATGAGATTGTATCACTTTCAAGTTGTCTCTTCCTCAAATTATTCCTTCAAAAAGCATCTGGTACTAGGTTCAGAAGATTCCACCACTGATTTTCTGTGTTGAGGAAGAGTTATAGGCCTATATATACTGAGACACTTGAGTCTGGATGTGGACTGGTGTGACAGTTTGGGAGTTCCCTGCCCCCCCACACTTTAAAATGACCCAGACTAGACTCTCAGTCGTCTGGAAGTTAAGAGATGAAGCTCTATTTACAGCTCAGCACAATATACAAGCAAATATATACAGTATATACAGGAATATTTACAGAAATATACAAGTTTAAGGTAATACAGACACACAACTCCCCTCCCAGAAATCAGAGACCCCAGGAGGGGCTCCCAACCACCCTTCCACCTTCTCCCCACCCCCACACCTTACCCCAAGGTTTGGCTTACGCGCAAGGAGGATCGACTGGGGAGGATTAGAAGAAAAGTGGTTAGTGAAGTTATTCAGCAGAGAGGAGAAGCCAGAGCTGCTAGCCCAAGACCCAAGCAGCAAGCAAAAACCCTACCTCGTGACCCAGACTGCCAGCTCGAGAGACTCTTATCTTCTTTGTTTTGGTTTTCTTATATCTAAACATCACAGCAAGCCTCTGAGTGAAGTAGACATCACCACTGTTTTCCTTCACAGCCTATAGTATAATTTTTATCTATTCAAATATTCCAATTAGCTCAAACCAGCACAACTGGCATCATGCTTGAACAAAAATGAATCATCTACCCTTGCTCTTTTTGTGCTCTGGTTTCCATGGAAAAAATTCAGATATGGGCAAGAGATGTTTTTATCATGCCCCAGAGATTCCTCTGCCCTATCATATAAGAACCAAACAATAAGAACTTCAAGACATATCTTTAAGGCAAAACAAGCCATAGGTATCAATCTTGTTATTCTTCCTTTGTTTCACAAGACTTTGCAGTACAAACCCTGGCATATGTTACAGATGCATTGCATATAGATCCAAGTGCAGTGTTCCCAGGTAGGAACATGCTAGCATCTGCATGCTGTTATCTCTTGATAGTGGGAAAGTGCAAGCATGGCAAGATCTGTTTTTTCCAACAAATCTTGTCATAACAAGAAAGATTTGATTCTGCAGGCTGAACACAGGAGTATCACACAGCAAGGCCTGCCAGGGCTTTGCTTTAAGCTTGAAGTACTCAGCAGATGAGACAGATTTGTGCTAGCTATTCAGTGAAGCACAAAGCACAACTCAGGGTGATCCATAGGCTTTAAGTAGAAGGAAATGGTACTTTGCAAATGAACAAGACAAATTGAAGAGTAGATCTCCCTAGTGCTCCTGCGGTGACTTTAAATCTGGAAGAGCTATGGGACAAAGGCAGGGCAGCAGAGTCGCATAGCAGGCAGTGAGATGCAAGTCCTGTTTGCAGCAGTACTGAGCAATTGCTCTGGCTGAACCAAGGAAGGCTTCTGCCTCGTTTTTTCAAATGGAGCTGGCCAGCTGCTTTTGAAATCCCAACTCTGAGAGCAACTCTGCAGATGCATTTTCAGTAGTGAACAAAATCCCAAGACTATGTTACACAGCATGTTTAGTGCATCTAGAAGGTGATTTTGGCCCAGAACTTAGCAGTCTCCTGTTTACTGCCACACTAACTGCCAGATTTGTGTGCAGTCAGCCATAAGTCTGGGAGAAGTAAGGTTAGATTGGAAATCATAGATTGCTCATGGCACACAGCACCAACCTTCTCATTACAAGAGGGATATGGATGTGCTGGAACATGTCCAGTGAAGGGCCATAAAGATGAGCAGAGGGCTTGAGCTGCTCTGATATGGGGAGAGACTGAGGGAGTTGGGGTTGTTCAGTCCAGACAGGAGAAGGATATGAGGTGACCTTATTGTGACCTTTCAGTATCTTAAGAGGACCAACAAGAAAGCTGGGAAGGGACTTTTTAGGATGTCAGGTAGTGATGGGACTAAGGGGAATGGAACCAAGATAGAAAAGGGTAAATTCAGACTGGATGTTAGGAAGAAGTTCTTCACCATGAAGGTGGTGAGTCCCTGGAATGGGTTTTCCAGGGAGGTGTTGGAAGCCTCATCCCTGGAGGTGTTTAAGGCCAGGCTGGATGAGGCTCTGGCCAACCTGATCTAGTGTGAGGTGTCCCTGCCCATGGCAGGGGGGTTGGAACTAGGTGATCCTTGTGGTCCCTTCCAATCCTGACTGACTCTATGATTCTGTGATACTAGGCACACTGCAGCACTTATACCCTACCTGTTCACTCTCTGGCAGCTCATAGGGAAAGCAAATGCTAGCTTGTTAAATAAGATTTTTTTTAATCATTACTCTTTAGAGTCCAGCAAATTAACAATTAGATAATCAGGTATTTTAAGAAGTGCAAAAGCAGTAACTGTAGCAATATTTGTATGATAGAAGTATCATAAAAGAGAGATTAAGTGAAGGTGCCTTTGTTTTCCATCACACATCTCACCTTCCTCTCTTCTGGTTTACTAGCTGTGATTTCAGCCAATGCATGTTGAGGAAGGGGTGTCACAGTATAAAGCTGCCTCTGTTAGCAGTGCAGTGGACCCACACAGACAAAACAAAACACTTTATTAGATGCAGCTTAGGCATTCTGTTGGATTGAGCTCGTATTAGGGGCCTGCAATTTTGACAGTGAACTTGTGCCCTAATATCTAGAGAGTTTTGAACCAGGTGTAACAGGCTTAAAGGACAATTCTTGTGTGCTCACATTTCTCTCTTCAAAATGAGGAACCTGCAGGCATGTTCAGTATCTTTGTAGACTGCACACTGTGTGCTAATGAAGTATCTTACCACTGAGTTTGGAAACCCCCTTCCCCTTTCTTATACACTTCCTTTTTCAAAGTAACATAACTGAAACCATTTCATTTCAGAAGACAGATAAATCATGAATTTAAATCAAATATAGCTGATGTAAAACTTTGTCAAGGTTACAGAGCAGGCCTTCACAGTGCTTCCTTTGTATTTCATTTGAATCGTTGATTGTCTTCCTGTTCCAATGCCATTCTCTTTCCTTCTATTCAGGAGTATTCTATTACCTCCCAGACTATTGTATAACTATGCAAGTAACACAAAGTCCTTTGTATGGTAGAAATTAGGCACAAAATAAACACCTTTATCCTGCACTCTCTAAACCTTCCTTCTTTACGCATGTAAGTACAGCTCCTATGGAGAAAAAAAAAAAAATTAGAGTTCTATGAATCTGATGTTGCAGTGTTTGCCAACTGGCAAACTTTTAGAGGTGCTGGGAGCTTTCATCCATGAAGTCCACTGCCTCTGTGACAAAGCTCTGCTGCTGTGAACAATTGCCCAGTTTCCTCTACAGACAGTCACGGTACTGACTGTAGCCTGTGTAGGAAAGGAAATGATGTACAGACAGATGAAGTGGGGACTCTGGGCCTCTTAATGACACCAAGCTTTGGAATTTTATTCTTTGCATGTGTTTACTCAGCCCTTTCCTATTCTTGTGTCCTGCGTAATAAAACCATTTATTCAAGTGCTGTTTTCTGCCTGTTGGTGCTGCACAGCTAGGCAAGGCAGGAAAAAGGAGCCAAGGGCTTTTTCCTTTGTGCAGGTTGCAGTCCTTCCAGTCTCTTCTGCCTGTGTCAGCGTAGGCACCTCACAAGGAAAGGCAGAGGTCCCAGTGGCCCTCAGCAGCCACTGAGCATGGGAAGAAGGAGCTGTGGTTTTCACTGTTCATTCCGATTCATATCACTTGGACTAGTGAGGAACAGTCTGATCCTACCACACAGAACTACTTAAAACAATAGTCTGACCTCAGACATATGCAGATTTGTCCCATTATTTTTTTTTCATGTCCTTTCTCTTGGAACAAGTATATTTGCTTCTTTCTCCCCAACTCCTTGCACCCATTTCCCACAGATTTATGAACAACTTGTCCCTGCCTGACATAATTTAACGCACTAATGAGTCAGCGAGGAATTAGAATCTGTTTTTATATATCTTCTCTTATGTTCTGTACTCACTAAAGCTATTGGAGTACACAGTGTGGTTGCCTTAAGGATTCCTGAGGGTGTCTTTCTCACTGATTACACATTTTGGGTTTAGGGGTTTTCCCACTGCAGCTGCCAGAATTTTCTTAGCGATCCTGTAACTGCTTGAGTCAACTGAGCCTCTGTTAGGCAACCTCTGCCATGTAAAGGATTCTGCTCTGCTCTGTGTACTAAGGAGCTAAGGAGAAGCGTGGGAAGTTCTCATCATATATGTAGCACCAGCTAAATGTTGTCAATTAGTTACTCCTGTGCTCCTGTTATGGGTCTCTGAAGGAGAACATGAATTTTTATTTTATGACAGTGATTAGAAGTTGGCTTTGTGGAAATCTTTTGTCTTTCTTGGGTGGGTTGGCGATTTGAATTTTGTAAACAGCATTTGCTGCTCACATGCTTGGTGGGGAGTTCTAAATGCTGAAGCAAAGTAACCAGAAACAAACAGCAGTTAATGCATTTGCTTTGCATGTGTTCTTAAAGATCTGTGTGTGTTCTTGAAGCTATCAAGGTTGCTTTGTTAAAGAGAGGCTTCCTTTGGGTGAAATTTGACTTAGAAGAGTTTAGAGGAGGCATTGTTGTAGATTAGAGTGATGGAAAATTGTGAAGGCAGGTGGCAGGGGTATGTGTTAAAGAAAAAAACTTGTTATGCTAAGAGCAAAATAAAATTAAAATTGACTTATTTTGAAAATGGAACAGAAAAGACTTACAGAAGTAGATTTTGCAAGGTGTTTGGAGGGGTTGTGACTTGAGGTATAACCTTGAGGCTGAAAGGGAGTCCCGTGGAAAGGAGTCCTGGTGACTGAGTGCATGATTGGAGGCACATTGTGGTTGTGCTTTGATCCTCCATGCAGCAGAAAATCTGTATGTCATATATTCCTAGTACCCAACGCAGTTCAGAATAAATAGCATTTATATGGGATGCAAAATCACCTCTTAATTAACCTTTGCACCAGCACGGACATTCCTTTCACTTGTTCAAGTGTAAATTAACGTAGCTCAGTCTGGGATTGTCAAAGAAGCTTTAGTCAATTAGTTATCCAAATCCCATAAAAAATAATTCCAGACAGTATTTAATTATTGTGCAGCTGTTTGAACTCATTGTTAAGAAAAATGCAATTTTGCAATTTTATTTTAGTTACAGCTCGTGGTGACTACTCAGAATTATTCAGAAATGCCCTGAGCCCTGACATCTATGGCTGCCCATAGGAAGGGTTCTTCTAGCATATCAATAGCAGAAAACCCCACCCAAAACAGCTTGCTGCTTTTTTTTTTTTCCCCAAGCATAGACCTCTTTCATTCGAAAAGGCTAAGGCAACTCACATCCACACTCTTGGACAGCAAGGGCAGATTTTTCCTTGCAGTGTTCCTATTTCTTCAAGTGAAGTATTTTACCACTAGCACAGAATATTGCCAGATAGTAGAAAAATTCTTGTTTCTTGTCTAGTTAAAAAATTTAAAAAAAAAAGTTTTAATTTTAATTTTCTTGAATTATAGATGCCAGTCTCTTAATGCTTCCTCTCAGCAATAGGATATGGGGAGAGACTTGATGATAACAGTCTGTGATGATAAGCATTAACTCATCCATGTTAAAACATCTGTTAATGATATTTGATTTTGCCATGGTTGGTAACGGAGAAAGTTTGATCTTGTTCTTGCTGTTTGCCTCCATAGATTTAATTTGCTTTTAATTGTGGGAGAGGCAATGAGTGTAGGGGCTGGGATCTGGGACTCTTGGGTTGATTTAATTTGCTTTTAATTGTGGGAGAGACAATGACTGTCAGGGCTGGGATTTGGGACTGTTGGGTTGTTTCCAGGTCTACAGTGCTTTTTATGAGAATACATTTGCAGGTACTGAATGCTGGCAATTCCAAATCGTTGGTATCAGACTCTACCCAGCCTTTGCAAACACCAGGGCCTCATAACTGATGAACCCCAGTTTCCTCAGCTATATAATTTAGACCATAATATGTGCGTGCCTCACAGGATGAGTAATTAATTAATGTTTGCAAAACATGCTAAAAGCCTCTGGTGAAAAACATTGGGACTATGCAACCAAACTATTGTTCATCTTGATGTGCATTCTTCCTGGATTCCAGCTTCCTAACCAAGACAGATCAAGTGTGAGAGAAAGTTATAGCAGTTTTTTAAGCACACAAACTCTGAAGAAAAACACAAAAAGCAACGTGGGTGATGTTACATCCTCATGGCAGCTGACTGAAGAGAGCTTCACTAATGGAGCACTTTGTAACCTTCATGCTTGCTTTTTTTCCCCCCTTCTGTACTGCAAGCTATTTGTTGAAAGCAGCCTTACTGCACATAAACAAATCTGTATCTTTCTATAGCTGAAGGATGCCAAAAGCTGGAGAGAAAAAAACAGCAAGAAGACAAAGCTGCATGCCATCAGAAAAGAGGGGGGTGTGTGGAAATAAATAACCAGAGCACTTCGAGCTCCACAGCTAATGGAAGGAGTGCTTGAGATGGCAAAGTGCTTAGCTGCAAGCCCAGGGGCGTAGTGGGACTGCATGATAGAGACTCGCCATGCTTGAGTTATAACATGTGAATCTTAGCTAATATATTGTTAACATAGTGCTCAAGGCCAAATTCACTCTCAGTAGTACAATTTGAGCTGAACAGTGCCCTGAGGACACAGAGGTTGGAAGGGCAATAGCCTGACATATTTCTGAAGTGTTATGAAAATAGGGGAGTGTTGCTCATGTTGGGAACTGCTCTCAGAAGATTATACAAATAAGAAAGATGAGATGTAGAGCTCTCCAAGAGCAAGTAATTAGAAGCTGCAAATCATATCTGGCTCTTTAGGGTGTCTTTGTACTGCAGATCAAAATGTTTTTGTAACACGAGCATTCCAAGAAATTGAGAAGCAGTTTCTCTGCTTTCTGCTCATAGAAGATTTGGTCAGGGAACCAGTGAAGTGAATATATCTACTACCACAGGATTTAGTGGATTAAAATCCCAGTGCCAGGAAGAACTGTACAAAAGAAATCTTGTAAGAGCAGTCTACTCCAGCAGAAAAGCAAGATAGCAAAGAGTAACATTGAGCACTAGTTTTGGTAAATATCTGAGTGCTTTTCTGTTGTCATCTATTCTCACATTGTTTCTTTCTCCCTCATACACTATGCAGACTTGTTAATTAGGTATTAATTGGAATCATAAAATTGCCAGGGTTGGAAGGGACCTTAAGGGTCACCTAGTTCCAACCCTGCTGCCATGGGCAGGGGCACCTGGCACTAGATCAGGTTGCTCAGAGCTACATCCAGCCTGGCCTTAAAGACCTCCAGGGACGAGGCTTCCACCACCTTCCTGCGCAACCTTCTCCAGCGCCTCACCACCCTCATGGTGGCATAAATTTGTTTTAGCTCTCCTCACAACTGTATTTTAAACCAGAAAAAAATATTAGTGTTGAATATTCAGTAAAGCTCAGAAAATCTTTACACTAACTGGTATTTAGATTCTAGCGAAAATCTGCATTCATTATTTTTTCCCTCTTTGGTTTTCAGCTTTTAAAATGCAGATAAACATTTTATTTGTTGTTTAATGATCTGCTGAAGTGCCTGAGAAATGATCTACCTTTTTTCCTTGCAGCTCCTATGCATGATATATGAATGAAAAAAAAAATGCTTTTTCCTTATCTGTTGCAAAAAAACAAACAAACAAAAAAACCCCCCAACCCTAAAAGTATAAAATGACCAAAATAACAAAAAGGAAGAGATAAAAGGCTGAAAATGTGTGATCTGTGTCACATTTGTGGTTGCAGCACAGTGAATAATATCTCACACCACGTGGATTTTCTTTGCCAGGGAAACATAACTGTGAACTACTCCCTGGGCAGGATGAAGTCTGGTTTCATACACAGAAATATGATCAGTTCTGCCTTACATTCCTGTGTGAGAACATCCCTTTCTCCAAGCCAGAAGGGGTTCCTGAAGGAATAGTCATGGTGGTCCAAGGACTTTACCTGATGAGTCACACTTGCCTTGAGAGGCCTAAGAAAATGAATATTACTCATTTTTTTTCCCCCAACACGTTTTCAAGTGATGACTTGAGGGTTGTTAGCACAGGTTCAGGTTTCTGGAAGTCAATAGTTGTTACCATTTTAATTTAACAATATATAAGCACAGCAGTGCAGCAAGATCTGGTTTAGGGCTACTTAGGAAAAGGCCTCATGTTTCTGGAAATTTAGGTAAGAAATCATCAGGTTGCTGAGGTACATTTTCAATTATTGCACACTGTACACCAAAGTTGGCTGTTCTTATGAAGAATACAGCCAACTCCAAACTGAAGAGCTCAGACATTGGAGTTGTGGCATTTTTGTCTAGTCCTAAAATGTAGGGAGGAATAAAACAAATTGAAGACAGTCACCCTTTATGTTTTTTTCAGCAGAGCTATACTAAAATCATAGAATCAGTCAGGGTTGGAAGGGACCACAAGGATCATCTAGTTCCAACCCCCCTGCCATGGGCAGGGACACTTCACACTAGATCAGGCTGTCCAGAGCCTCATCCAGCCTGGCCTTAAACACTTCCAGGAGTGAGGCTTCCAACACCTCCCTGGGAAACCTGTTCCAGGGGCTCACCACCTTCATGGTGAAGAACTTCTTCCTAATCCAGTCTGAATCTACCCTTTTCTATCTTGGTTCCATTCCCCATAGTCCCATCACTACCTGACATCCTAAAAAGTCCCTCCCCAACTGTCCTGTAGCCCACTTCAGATACTGGAAGGTCACAATAAGGTCACCTTGGAGCCTTCTCCTGTCTGGGCTGAACAACCTCAACTCAGTCTCTCCTCATAACAGAGCAGTTCCAGCCCTCTGCTCATCCTTGTGGCCCTTCTCTGGCCACCTTCCAGAGCATTCATAACTCCCCTGCATTAGTGGGTTCAGAACTGGATGCAGTAATCCAGTGTGCAGGTAGAGTCTCACTAATGTGGAGTAGAGGGGAAAGATCACTTCCCTCACCCTGCTGCCCACACTTTTCCTGATGCAGCCCAGGCTCTGGTTGGCTTTCTGGGCTGCAAGAGCACACTGATGGATATTATGGCCATCATTGGTTTAATCTCATGCAGGATACAGTCTTTTGTGATACATTAGCTTAAAAACCATCTATCTCTGACCTGCTTTTCTAACTCAGGAAAAATGTATTTTTTTTTCCAAGCTCATTAAGAACTGTTGTTAGTGAAATAAGTTAGTCAGAAACAGAATATCCCAGAAATGGAATTTACACTTTCACCTGCAGTATTCCTCTGCATTTTTATATGTAAGCTTTGTTTATACCAAACAAACCCCAGACTTTCTGGGAAAAGTTTATGACAAAATTCCCTAAAGTTCACCTGTCTTAGAATTTGATATAAAACAAATTTTCCTGTTTTCTGTATAGAAGCATTATTTCCTTTCCCTTTTGCCTGTTAATATGGAATGGCAGGAAATTATTTCCTTACACAGTGATGCTGAGAGGATGTTCATCCAGATGTCTGCAAAGGACTTCAATGATTAGAGAGAATTCTTGTAAGTGATCCCATTACAACCATCACGGGAATAAAAGAAGGAGAAAGTCACACAACCAGTTGCTGTTCCTGTATTTTAGTTAAAATTTGATACTGGAAAAGCCTAGACAATTTTTGGTTTCCTAGGAAACCTTATCTGCTAAGATGATTTTTCACTGGTTGCTGTTTTGTCATCATTCATACCAGGGCAAAGTGAGTCAAAATGCTGCTAGCTTTGTGTTAGTCTTGCAGCAGCGTGGAGCAATGCATAAACCAGCTTTGGGAAGCAAATTGTGCCAATGGTTATAGAGGTTTACTGGAAACACAGGCCATAGAGCTTCAATATTCTGGTTTTGAGACCCTATGATGAATCCTTGAATGGCCTTAGTCTTGGAATGGCAAGGTTTAGATTTTATTCTTTCACGGAATTAACCAGGTTGGGAAAGACCTTTGAGATCATCGAGTCCAACTTATCACCTAACCCTTCTAATTAACTGAATCATGGCACTAAGTGCCTCATCCAGACTCCACCACCTCTCAGAGCAGCCCATTCCAATGCCAATCACTTGTTCTGCGAAGAAATTCTTCTAAACATCCAGCCTAAACCTGC
>VWYK01118701.1:17893-28872 GCA_013399775.1 Semnornis frantzii | reverse complement strand
CTGGGCAGGCCTCAGACCCCAGACTTAGTGGCTCCAGGTTCTTTGTCCCTTTTCCTGTGGTTGCTCTCCCCAAAACAGAAGGAAGGAGAGCAGAAAAACATGCCTGGGCAAGCCAGGAGAGGTACAAGCCCAGTGTGGCCTGCTTAGGCCTACCACGATAGATGAGAGTAATGACAGAAAATGGAAAAGCTGAGTATTAATGCTGCCATCAGCAACTGCAATGTTGAGGTGAACTGTCCAGAATCAAGTGTTCTCCTTTTTATTTAAAATTTATAGGCAGGTACCATTGTGTTACCTGGAATATTCACTTCTGAAAGCTGAAGAATGGTAAACCTACCTGAGCGGGTGCCAAGCTACTCAAGGAGCTTCCTAATGAAGCTGGGAACTTGTGCTGCTATTTGTTTCCAGCACGAGTCTGATGATGTTAAAGTCAGTACCGGCTTCATGCAATGATGTTTATGCTGAGCTCAGCTTTGAGAGGTGTCTGGGTGAGCTCCAGCTGTAAGAGTAGCATGTATAGTGTGTCAAGCTGGGCCAGCTGAAAGTGCTGTGTGGTGGTGGATATATGCAGTGTTGCATATACTGCATAATGGCAATGGGCTGAGTGATCCTGCGAGGTTGTAAGCCTGTGATTTAAAAGAAGCATTGTTTTGAGGTTGGGTTTTTTTTGAGCATCCCTACCTTTAGGACTGGAACAGATTCAAAGAACTCTTTCACTTTGTCCCTGGGTGGGGCTCAGGTGCTACTGCATGTGCTTCAGTGCCCACATTTAAGGAATTTATGTCCAAAACTGAGATATCATTTGAATGCAGGCATCAGTAAGGATTCGGTATCCAAATTACTGCCTTGAACTTTTGTATTTAAGTTCTTATCTCCTCTTGAGATATATATTAATGAAGAAAATATTGTGAATTCTCTTAACAGTATGCAGGTTGTAATCTCTGAAAATATTTGCTCACTGTTCCTAGCAATGCAGCTTCTGCTGTCCAAATTAAGATTGTCAAATAAGCAGAGTTAATAGACTCTTCTCTGAAAGTACCCATCCAGAATTAATGTTTTACACAATACATTTGTTTCTTGTATTTAGTTGTAAAACTTACTTCACCAATTTAATATAGATACAGGATCCAGTGTGGTTGCACTGCTGGTATGCAACTGTACTGGTGATAACAGAGCTGGAGGGAGAATGGGAAGAACTGGCATACTTCCTTTCATTTACTGGAATAAAAATGATGGAGATAAAGCGCAAAATAATCTTCATGTTAGTACTAATTATGTTTCTAAAACGTTTTACTGTATGGATCACACTTTGATGTGTAGTATCCTCTATTAATTGCATGGCATTTCTATGGGGAGGTAGTGCAATAAGGTGTTGGAGAATGTGACAAGGAATGGTGGTGTGTGGTTTGTTTTTAATCCTCCAGTACTGTCTGGCAAGGTCACTGTCTGAATGGATTGTCTGCTGGTAACCTTTAGTCTTGTACAAATAAGAGTTTAAAAGTTCAATTAAATATTCTAAATTCAAAGATAGGTCATGTGGCTTTCCTTCTGCATTAGCATTTTCGATAGTCTTCAGATCAGTTTCTTGATTTGAAATTGTGCCCTCTGATACATTCCCTGTCTGGTCACATCTGGTAGTGTTCTGTTTTCCTGAAGCTGTTGCTGTTTTTGATGAATAGGAACTATTGCAATAACGTGTAGTGATGCTAATTCACATTCACTGGAAGTGCTGCTGCCTAGATACATAGTAGTTGTTCCAGGAGCCTCCATTCTGATAAAGACAAATATTCATGATGAAGACATGGCTGTTTTTTAACCCATTTGTTTCTTCAGCTCAAAATAACACTGTTTTGTTCCTAATGAAGAGAAGTGAGAGGATAGGTATATGGATAGAGGTTTTGAGGGTTTACATACATGACTTTAGTATTCTTGAAGTACTGTGAGACATTGGTTGGACATATATGAAGTATATTGTTTAGAAACCAAATCACATATGTCATAATACATTCAAAGGAAGAATATCTTGGATACTGTAATGCCAACATATCTCTCATATTTTGCAACTCTTTCCATCCATCCCCAGTATTAAGGCACCGTTTCCCTGAAAATAAAACCAGGAGCGTTCCCGTGGTGGGAACTGAGTGTGGTGGGTTAGGAACTCCACTCCCCCACTGCTGAAGTTCACTAGACCAGCTCAGATGGCTTGGAAGCAAGGTAAAGCTATACTTTATATTATATTTACTAGCATGTATACACAACATATTTACAAGTATTTACAATTATATACAAATTAGAAATAATACAGAAATCCAAATTCCCTCCCAGACAAAGAAATGGCCCAGAAGGGACTCAAATCCACCCTCTCCGGCTCCCTCTCTTTCCAGGAAAAAAAAAAAACCAACCCAAAAGAATCAGCAAAGCTTTGTTCTGTGGAAATGTTAGGTAGGGTTAGTGGAAGAGATTAGAGAGAAGAGATCCAATGCTCAGGAGAGAAGGCAAAAGAGGAACAAACTGTTTACATTTTGCCTTTTTATCCCTTTTAGCAAACCAGTGAATGATACAGACTTTATCATTATTTTATTTTCACAACCAATGATCTAATTTCTCTCACTGAAATATTCCAATTAGCCTCAAACCAGCACAGTTTCTTAATTGACTGTTGGATTCATGTGGTAGTACACCATGCTAGGATGCACAAAACTGCACCAAGCTGGACACCTGCAGACTGTCATTAAGTTTAAAACTACTTAGTTGCAATCCACCCAGTTCAATTTTCAGCCTTCCAAATCTTGAAGACTATTTATTCCAGAGCGGCTTTAGTGTCTTACTGCAGTGTTTACAGGCTTTACTAAAATAGTTTTAATTTAAAAAATAAAAATTAGACTAACTCTAATCATTTAGAGCTTTTTACTTGCTTGTCTGTGGGAGTGTGCATGAGTATGCAGTTGGTAATCACAAATGTAGTTTTCTGCTGCTAAGTGTTTTTGTAAGAATCTTGGAGATCATATTAAGAAACACTGTTCTAAGGTGTTCCCTTGGAGTTGGGGTATCTGACAAGAGAAATTGGTAGTAAGAGATGTAGGAAGAGAAAAAAACATTCTACCAATATACTAGCAACTTGCAGGTGACCATTTATAACAGCAGAGGTTAGGTGCTGGAATCTATATTACCTGGCATTTAAAAATGAAAATAGGTTATCTTTCTTTGAATGAAAAAAATAATTGACCCTACTTGTGTCACGCAAGTTCTGCTGGATCTGAGTTAATATGGAGTTTCTTTTAGCTGTGGAGCTACAGGCTTCAGTTTCAGAGCACTCACCTCTGATTTTGATCTCCAGCATTGCTGCTGAGTGGCCATTGTGCTTATGATTCTGACAACCAACAAGTCAGAAAGTGAGAGGACTGCTCTGGTGTATTAATACTACCATGCTTTGTTTATTTAGCTGTATTGAAATTGGATAAACTGGTTATTTGATTGGCCTTTTGCTCTTCAGAAGCAATTTGATGTGTGTTTTATCTCATTTGGCTTCTCAGCTTCAATCTTCTTGCTGTAGTTGGCAACGGTTAATTTGAACCAAACTGAGAAAATGATGGAGATCTTCTTTTGTAATGGCAATTTGCTAATCTGATTTCTTTGTCCACAGAGAAGGGGAATTTGCTCTCAGAATAGCATCTCTTTGTTCTATCTATAGTACCCTTCAGGACCTTTTAAAAATGGTGACTGAGTTACCATACATCAAGTACAGAAAATGTATAGGAGAGAAAAGAATGTAAGAGAAAATGAAATTGTATTCCAGCAAAATTGTAGTATAGAACAAAATAGAAAAACTGGGTTTCTGTTCATCTTCTAAGGGAGAATTTTGTAATCTTTTACATGACTTTGCTCCTAGTTGTTATCCAGAGAATGATTAGTTAAAGTTTGGATGAAGAGCAATTACCTTCTAACTAAATACATCCCTAGTTGCAGGCTGCTTTTAAAGGGCTTATTAAAATGCATATTACAATTTGATATAATTTATGGATTACTGGAGTATGTTTCAGGTTTACTGGTCACCAGTTTTCCATATGAAATTATGGAACAAAAAAAAGAACCTGGTAAACAATAGACAATCAACTTGAATGTTCTTATACCACCAATTGTGGACTGCCTGCTTGTTTTTCTAACTCATATGACCTGCTATAGTTTATTTGCATTCTGATATTATAAATGTATTTTATAAAGTATGCTTCTCTATAGTTTAGGAATTAACCCTGGTACCTCTTGGCAAAGAAAACTTCTAAGAGTTGTATATCTAAGAAATTATTCCACCCCCCCCATTTAAAAAATAACTACTTAATTCCAAATTTCCCATATTGGTTCTGTTGTTCTCAGTAACTAGCATTGCTAAGTTATGCCTTTTAAAGTGCTGATGCTTCATTGCAATATCCTTTATTTGAGGTGAAACACTGAAACAGGTTGCCCAGGGAATTGGTGGAAGCCCCATCCCTGGAGGTTTTTAAGGCCAGGCTGAACAGGGCTCTGAGCACCCTGATCTAGTGTGAGGTGTCCCTGCTCATGGCAGGGGGACTTGAAACTAGACAATCCTTGTGGTCCCTTCCAGCCCTGAGAAACAATTGCTTGTGGGTTTCCCCAAAGCTCCAGTGACACAGGCAGACACCAGCTCATTTTGGGATAACAGTTAATGGAGAAATTAATTTGCACAAACTGTAGATGGAGTGAGGGCAGAATCTCTTCAAACAGATATGTTGTGCTTTCCCAGGGTATCCCAGATTTGACTTGATTCTAGAAACTGGTATTAGTAACACTAAATCAATTTCAAAGCTTCCCTATAAATCAGAGGCTTTTCAAGTAAGCATCTTAGAGCCAATAAGAGTTTCGCCTTTCAGACATGGCTTTGAGAAATCCAAACTGCACAAGAACTAAATATCAACCTACTTCAGGGGGGCTCTACAACACAGGAAATACTCTTAGCAAGGTAATTACCAGATAAGATCTCACATCATTCTCCTGGAGAAACTGTCTGCTCATGGCTTGAATGGGTGGATGCTTCACTGGGTTAAAAACTGGCTGGATACCTGTGACCAAAGTATGGTGGTGAATGGAGTTAAATCCAGTTGGCAGCTGATCACAAGTGGTGCTCCCTAGGGCTTAGTTTGGGGGCTGGTCTTGTTTGTCTTGTTTGATATCTTTGTCAATGAAGTGGATGAGGGGATTGAGTGCACCCTCAGTAGGTTTACAGACAACATCAAATTTGGTGGGAGCGTTGATCTGCTCAGAGGCTTTGCAGAGAGATCTGGACAGGGTGGGTTAATGGGACAAGGTCTGTTGTATGACCTTTAACAAGACTAAGTGTCAGTTCCTGTACTTGGGTTGCAACGACCCCATGCAATGCTACAAGCTAGGAGCAGAGCGGCTGGAAAGCTGCCTGGCAGAAAAGGACCTTGGGGCATTGGTTGACACCCAGCTGAAGACACAGCAATGTGCTCAAGTGTCCAAGAAGGCCAGCAGCACCCTGACCTATATCAGGAATACTATCGCCAGCAGAAGTAGCGAACGAATCGTGTCCCTGTACTCAGCACTGGTGGGGCTACACCTTGAGTACTGTGTTCAGTTTTGGGCCCCTCACAACAAGAAGGACATTGAGTTGCTGGAGCACATCTGGAGAAGGGCAGTGAAACTGGTGACAGGGCTGGAGAGCAAGTCTTATGAGGAACCAGGTTTATTTAGTTTGGAGAAGAGAAGGCTGAGGGGAGACCTTACTGCTCTCTATAACTACCTCAAAGGAGGTTGTAGTGAGGTGGGAGTTGGTCTCTTTTCCCTAGGACCAAAAGATGAGAGGAAATGGCCTCATTGTTCTTAACTGCACGTCTGTATACCCACCTGTGAAAACATGAATTTGACAATCTTTTCTAGGCTGTTGCCTCACAAGCTTGTCTCTTCTCTTATTTTGTCCAAATTAAACTCTTTGACCAACTTTCTGGTATGTCCTCCTTATCTGCAAAACTAAAGGGGAACACCAACGTTCAGGTAGCCCACATGCCCAGCTCTCTTCATCTCCTTGTTGAAGCTCCAGGCAGTTGCATTTAGTTTTTACCCTGTGGTATTCCTGTATGTCCCCCTAGGCTGGGAAAGTGGAATGTCCTTATAAGCAGCCCCAAACTGTTTCATTATCTTCCAAATCCCTGCTTAATATTCTTCTTAACTATGACTAATACATGAGACAGCATGAGCACAGTCTCCTGAGATCAAGCTGAGCAATGCTGGTTGTTTTATTTCCCCCATTGATCTGTCTGCATTAATTTGCTCTGTACTTGCAATGTAAGTCATCTGGGGCAGAGAGAGGTAGCATAAACAACCTAAAAGTGCTCCAGGAAAACAGTTGATAAGTAATGATTTTGGAAGGCTGTCATGTCTGGAAGACTTTGAGGTAGTGGCCTCTGATGTGTGGATGCTACAGAGCATGTGCCTTTGGCTGAAGTCTGAGGAGATGTTACAGGGTTTTGCATTGCATTACTTCAGTGAAAGCTTTCTCTTGTTTTGTAGAAATCTTTAGAGTTTCTCAGTTAAACGATTCGTATATTGATGGTATCTATGGGTAGCACAGAATGGATGATAAATATTGAAATAGGATGTGGAAGTGATTCATATTTCATGAACCCTGGTTCTGACCTTCTCACAATTACCAGAACAAATTACATTAATTACACCAAATTGCATGACAGGTGGAGGAAGTTGTCATTAGTATCCATTACATATGGCAATATAGAAAGAAATTGCCTGGTTTGCCGCGGTAATTGACTGTAAACATGACCAGTCTTACATAACAGCAATGCCTCCTCAGAAGGTGACATTACTTTTGTTTGTGCAGTTTTCATGTGAAAATGGCTTACTTATTTCAGAATGAAAAAGGTTGTCCCTGAGCAATGAAAATCAGTGAAGCCTGGATTACTGTGGATTAGGGTCCCCTGTGCTGACTATTGCAGCATAGTTTCCACCTCCTCCCATGTCCTCTGTAGCACCCTTGAGTGGTCAAAAGGAAGCAGTAATGTGGGTGCCTAAAGTGATGTATGCTGACCTCCTGCCAGTGCACTTGTGCCAGCTGTGTGGGCAGCTGCAGGGGCCATCTGTCCTCTCCTGGATCAGGCAAGGACTTCCCTGTCTTTCCCTCTATTGCTAACTGCTGATCTTCAAGAAATTAGGGTTAATAATGATGTGTGTGTGAAATTAGGTGAGAGATGCTATCTTGACATAAACCTTGTTTCCCTAGGCAAAGAAAGAAACAGTCAAGAAATTGTTGTAGGAAGGTCAGCATTGCAAAATGTGGAAGTGAGAGCCATCTAGCAGGGCCAGACAGTATGTGAGAGACTGCCATAGCAGGACATTGTGTTCCATCAAGAGCCCCAACAGCCACTACTGCAGTGTGGGTATCATACCTTCTTTTCCTATTTAGTCACAGTGCCATTTTCATGAGGTGAAAGACTGTGATGAGAAAGGGACATATTCTGGTATGTGCAAGTTTACTTAGTGCTTGTCATGGCCGAATTGTTTACTAAGCATGTCAGAAATTCATATTTTACCAAAAATTAGTTTTTCTTCAGGTTTTTTTTTTCAATGGGAGAAAGAAGCTGAGTGGTATAGATAAGATCTTGTTTCTCCCCTTTGTTTCCTAAAGCCTTTTACTTTGTTCTTCCCTGTAGAGCTTTTGGTGCATGCTTTCATTTTGCTCTTTTTCCTTGTTTTGTAATTCATACTTGAAGTTTGACTTCTGATGTTGGTTTCTCCTGAGAAAAATAATTTTAGTGTAAATCTTTCAAGGTATTATCACACACACAAAAAATCATACGAAAAAGAACTGAGCAACTCCCTTTGAATAAACTTTTACAAGACTTCTGATTGTGAAGGGTTCAGAGAATGTGACTCTAATAACATTTTAGAGACTTCCCCCCCGCCCCATTATCCCTATTATTCCATTTGCTTTGTAGACTGTTTATATTCAGCAGAGTGATTCAAATAGCTTAGAAAAAAATGGAGAATCTTCCTTCTCTGGATGTCTGAGCAGAGCAGGCTGAATTTGGATACGATTTATACATTGACTTTTAAAATATTAGCACAGCTTTTCTTTAAAAGGCAGAGCTAGATTTTTCATATAGCACTTAAACAGTAAACAGTATTTAAACACTTAAACTTAAGCAGTAGATCCATGCATACCTCTGAGGACTGGTGCCTGAGATCCTGATGAAT
This sequence comes from Semnornis frantzii, assembly GCA_013399775.1. Lineage (NCBI taxonomy): Eukaryota > Metazoa > Chordata > Aves > Piciformes > Ramphastidae > Semnornis > Semnornis frantzii. The sequence goes on along the minus strand of VWYK01118701.1, from coordinate 20,631 downwards.
TAACTGATCCTCGGTAGACTCTTTTGTTGAAATTCAGTCTTGTGGATCAGCTTCATGAAGGACCATCTGCAAGAGTAACATGTGCAGGTATTTGCTTGCACATATGTACTTTTTTTCCATTATAGTAATGAGGAGAAGACTTGGGGGTGTTAGCTGATAACACGAGCCAGAAAAGTGTGCTTGCAGCCCAGAAGGCCAACCATGTCCTGGGCTGCATCAAGAGAAGCATGACCAGCAGGTCAAAGGGGGTGATTCTCTGCTCTTGTGAGAACCCACCTGCAGTACAGCACCCAATTCTGGGGGCCCCAACAAAAAGGCATCAGGCTTTTGGAATGGGGTCAAAGGAAGGCCATGAAGGTAATCAGAGAGCTGGAGTACCTGCCCTGTGAGGACAGGCTGTGAGAGTTTGGGTCAGTCCAGAGAAGAGAAGGCTTAGAGAGACCTTGTAGAAGCCTTCCAATACATGAAAGGGGTCTACAAGAAGCTGGGAAGAGACTTTTTACTAGGGCTTGCAGTGATACAGTGATGAGTAATGGCTTAAGCTGGAAGGCAGTAGATTTAGACTGGCTATTAGAAATAAATTCTTCACAGTGAGGGAGGTGAGATGTTGAAACAGGTTGCACAGGGAAGTTGTAAATGACCACTCCCTGGAAGCATTCAGGGCTGGCTTGGGAGGGGCCTTGAGCAACCATGTCTAAGGGAAGCTGTCCTTGCCCATGATAGGAGGCTTGTAACTAGATGGTCTTTAAGGTCCCTTCCAACCCAACCCATTCTATGACTGTATGATAACAACCCGTCAAACTGCTTTCATAAATCCCAGTTTGTTTCCAAAGTAGGTGAATGTACGATGTAATAGATGTGAAAACCCCAACCATTAAAAAAAATAGGGCCCTACCTTAAAAAATGCAATGAAGGAGCAGTTATTATTGTCACACGAGCTCTGTGGTTTCAAAAACGTAGTAAAACCTCATAAACTAAGTGAAGGACATAACTGAGAAATTGATGCACCTCAAATCTTTGCGAAAAAGACAACAGACTCATGTCAGAGGAGACAGTGGAGAGAAGAGGTGAGAATAAAGGCTTAAAAAAAGAAAAAAAACCCACAAAAGTAAATGAAAAATGCACAGCAGTATCCAATGCAGCAGCCTCAGAGGAAGAGATGTTGCTAGCTGTGAACTTGCAGCCAGCAGTGGCCTATGTCTTCAGCCCAGGACCAACCTCAAACTGAGGATCCCACAAAAGGAACACCGTAACTTCTCTTTCATCATTACCTAGAGAATGTCTTTAAACAATTCAGGGTTAGTGTACGATTAAAAAACCTTTATTCAGCCTGGAGAAGACTCGGGGGAGACTTAATAGAGGCCTCCCAGTACCTGAAGGGGGTCTACAAGAAAGGCAGGGAAGGGACTGTTTACTAAAGCCTGTAGTGACAGGATGAGAGGCAATGGTTCGAAGTTAGAGAAGAGTAGATTTAGGTTGAATGTTTTGAGGAAGTTCTTTACCATGAGGGTAGTGGAACACTGGAACAGATTGCTCAGGGAGGTAGTTGAGGCCCCATCCGTGGAGATACTCAAGGTCAGGCTCAAAAGGGTTCTGGGCAACCTGATGTAAAGGAGGATGTCCCTCCCTACTGCAGGGGACTGGGACTAGATAACTTTTGGAAGTCCCTTCCAACCCAAACCATTCTATGACTCTATGATTCTATGCTTTAGACTGATGGCCCAGCACTTCAGCTTGTGGAATAAATGATGTATTTCTGCTACATGTCATATTAGTAGGTATTAGTACAGGAGAATTAATAGGTATATGATGAGATTTAGCAAGAGCTAAACACAGGTATCACAGAAGTGGAAATCCTGGAGAAAGGAGTAAGGTTTGTGCTTTGCCTTGCATAGACTGAAGCATGTATTTGCTGGATCTATGCAGAGGAAACTTTTCTCTTTGAGGCTGCCAGGTGCATTAGGGGAACTTGCCCTACACATATAATTGGATTTGGAAGGGTTTTTTGCATTATAACAAATGCACACCTTTATTAAGCTATGGTTTGTAATTCAGGCCTTCAGCGTCGTCTGAAATGTCACCTGCATGTGCAGCCTAAGATGAAGAGTAGAATATATGGTGTATAGGATTTAACCATTTCACATTAAATTAAATGGGACTCCTGAAACCTTTTGAAATTGTATTTTTTAATTTCTTGATTTTTAGCTTATTTTACAAGTGTTAGGTCTTGTTGCCCTTTTCCTGGAAAACTAACACTCAAAGAAAATGTAGTTGTTTGATACAGAATCAGAGAATCATAGAATAGTAAGGTTGGAAGGGACCTCAAAGGACTGGGCAGGAGCTGGGCGCCATGGGTGTTAGTGCCGTTGGTGACCTCGCTCTGTTGCCGGAAGGAGCTGCCATTCCCGCCTGGGTCGGAGTGGCTGGAGAGCAGCCAAACAGAAAGGGATCTGGGGGTGCTGATTGACACCCATCTAAACATGAGCCAGCAGTGTGCCCAGGTGGCCAAGAAGGCCAATGGCATCCTGGCCTGCATCAGGAACAGTGTGGCCAGCAGGAGCAGGGAGGTCATTCTCCCCCTGTACTCCTCACTGGTTAGGCCACACCTTGAGTACTGTGTCCAGTTTTGGGCCCCTCAGTTTAAAAAGGACATTGAGGTACTTGAACATGTCCAGAGAAGGGCAACGAGGCTGGTGAGAGGCCTCAAGCACAAGCCCTGTGAGGAGAGGCTGAGGGAG
>VWYK01118700.1:13499-26767 GCA_013399775.1 Semnornis frantzii | reverse complement strand
CAAAAAAAGCCCAGAAGGGGCCACTGGCAGCCCCTCTCTCCCTAGACAGAAATCAGCCAGCAAGGCTTACATGTTATCTGGTCAGTCAAGGTTAGTGGAGGAGGTTAGAAAGAAGCAAAGGAACAGCAAACAGAACCAGTTCCCAAGAGCCAAGAAGAAAAAAATTGTTTATACATTGGCTTTTTCTACCTCTTAGCAAATCAATGAATTATATAGACTTTAGCACTCTTTTTACATCCAGTGATCTAATTTACTTAGATTCTGCACTGAACATTCAGGAAAGTACCAATTTCTCTTATTAGAATATTCCAATAAACCTTAAACTACCACACATGATGGTCACAGACCAGACTGCCAAATGCCCACCGTTGGGGTCAGAAATCCACTGCTGCAAAACCTGAACTTGATAACTGTCTTTTCATTCTCGTGCTAACAAAGAAGGAAGGCTTAGTGGTTCAGAGGCAAGGCACACTGGGGAATGAGTTGCTGAAGCAGCTGCTAAGAAGGCAGCTGGCAAAGTTACTAGCTGTGACTGCTGCTGCAGAAGGCCTTGGTGTCAGAGAGTGGCAAAATAGTTCCTCTGTGCAAATTTGTCTTTTGGACAGAATGTTTTCCTAGAAGGAGAAAACAGCTGCTTTTGAACGTGCCTGTTTATGACTCCTTGATGCTCTGACAGTCTGTTTGCCCACAGTGACTTGTTAAATACTTCTAGCTATTTACTTAATTCGGGATCCTTGAAGGAATCACCAGGTTGAGTAGGTGACAAAAGGCTCCTTTCATAGAACTTAGCCAGCTGTCACACAGGTTTGGAATTCATCTCCTTGCTAGACTCTCTACTGTCTGACTGCATTCATTTAAATTAGCCCGCTTCCAAATTGATGTGAGGCACAGGAGCCTCTTTCAGATGACAGTGAATGCCTGAATGTGCTTTATTTTCTCCTGCAGTGCAAAAGGAACGTTTCAGAGTTGGAGCTGATGGGCTCTAAAACTCTTTTCTAGGAGTCTCAGGCTGGGGAGTTGTAGAAACGAAGTAGCAAGGGTCTTAGCAGTCAGTGCAGAACAGTGATGGGCATCTCACTCAACTATTACCAGTGCTGCTGAAGTTACCCAGGGATGGTTCCAATATCTACCTCATGTGCTGTCCTTCACAGGTGACCTTGGATGTGAGCAGGTTGGGCTAAAGCTGCTTGTTTCACCTCTCTTGTTTAATGATGAACTGTATATGGTTCCCCACACAAAGCTGTAACAGCTGTAGGTGTTTGTGCAGTCTAAGGAGCAGTGGTGGCTGTTTTTTGTATGAAGTCCTCATCCTCCCCCCAACTCAAGCTGAGCATTGCTCTGTCAGATGGAGATGATGCCACATGTCAGCTAATGATTTGTTTAATAGTGCAGTTAAGCACTAGCGCAATCAGTCTAGTTAAAATTATCTCCTAATTACATTGAGAATCAAAAAAACTCTTGGCTGGGGTGCGGGGTGGGGGGGTAGGAGGGAAGCAGGGAAAGAGATTGTGTTTAAATGCAACTCTAGGAAGATCTGTGGCAGAAAAGGAACTTGGTGTCACCTCATTAAGGTGAGCCTGGCACTTAAGTGAGTTATCGCTAGCCAGCTCAGAAGGGGCACTTTAAGCCTCTTGCTGGGCTGAAAACAGTGTGGGGAAGCTTATTGAAATCTATTTTGGGCTTTGCAGGCTTTATTTCTGCTTCTCTGTCTTCCTTTCCTACCAAGTCCATGAATGCTTGTGGGTTGCTGGGGGGTTTTTTTGTTTGTTTGTTTTTGGGGTTTTTTTGTTGTTTTGTTTTTGGGTTTTTTTGTGTGTGTGTTTTTTTTTTTTTTTTTTTGTTCGGGGCTTTTTGTTTGGGTNTTTTTTTTTTTTTGTTTTGTTCGTGGCTTTTTGTTTGGGTTTTTTTTCTCAGAAACGGCCACCTCCTAAGCTAGGAGGTGTCAGAGGTGCTGAGTCTCCTGCTGAGTTATTTTTAAGGAGGTAGTAGGGCAGTCATACAGCGCCGTGCTGTAAATCTTCCCAGTACCTAAAAAGGCTACAAGGTGAACCTTTACAAAGCTGCAGGGACTTGTTCGTGACTTGGCAGCGTGGTGGTGACTGTGGAAGAAATGTCCCCAGGGGCTCCTGCAGCTTGTGCCAGCTTCCTGGTAGGCAGCGAGGGGCCATGGCGCCGCTGACATCTGTACTGCAGGTCAGTGGCAGAGCAGCACCACACAGTGCAGTTGGGTTGGCTTTTCATGCTCCTGGCTTTTAGCCAACAGGGACGAGGACTTCTCCAGCTTCCTGCTGTGATCCCTCAAGGGATGCAGGGGGTTTAAATGTCATAGGAGCTGCCTCTGTGTGAGGGGAAACTACACATACCTGAGAGCTTGCTAAGAGGAGTGATTTGGACAGGATGCTTTCCTAGTGGTCACAGGTTTGTCAGGATTGGAAGGAAACCTCAGAGGTCATGCAGTTCAAAAGCCTCTGCTGACAGCAAAGAAGCCTCACACTAGACCAGGTTGCCCAGAGCCACATCCAGCCTGGCCTTTAAACTTCCAGGGATGAGGCTTCTATCACCTCCCTGGGCAACCTGTTCCAGTGTCTCACCACCCTTATGGTGAAGGACTTCTTCCTAACATCTACTCTAAGTCTTTTTGCTTCTAGTTTTGCTCCATTCCATCTAGTCCTATCACTGCCTGACACCCGAAAAAGTCCCTCAACCAGCTTTCTTGTAGGACCCTTCAGATACTGGAAAGTCCTAAGGTGGTCTTCTCAGAACTTTCTCTTGTCCAAACTGTCCAAACTCCAACTCTCTGTCGGTCTCCAGAGAAGAGGTGCTCCAGCCCTCTGATCATCCTTGTGGCCCTTCTCTGGACACATTACAGCTTGTCCAGATCTTTCCTGTACTAGGGGCTCCAGAGCTGGACACAGCACTCGAGGTGAGGTCCCACCAGCGTGGAGTAGGGGGCAGAGAATCACCTCTTGAATCTTTGATTAAAACCATGTGTTAAATCTTTCTTAACTCCATAGGTAAGACTTTCTGTCTGAGAGTTGCACAATTCCAAGCCAGGACTTTCAAAATAACTTAGCTGAGAATAATGAATGTGTGTGGAGAACTCCCTCTCCCAGAGGTCCCCTCACTGCCTTATGCTTTGCTACAAACTCATGAAATGAGTGTTCCAACCAGCCCCCCAAAACCGAAAGCATGGTGGTTGTTCACTGGCCTTAGAGATGATGCTTCTTCTGCAGTGGTCTGAAGCATGTGAGTTTTGACAAGCCTTTGGTAACCCAGAGAGTTGTGGTGTCAAACTCATTAAATTTAATGCTCTAAATTGAAATCCATCTTCCCTTTCTACAATAAGCAAGGAAGAAGGTGATGAGAACAGCAGTTACTGCTGATCAAGACTTCTTACTGTGTGCTGTTGATCTGTCAAACTTGCTTTGGTGTTATTAAATATGCTGTATAGATTAATAACAAATTGCACCTACCAGGAGAAAAGGAACAGGTCTTGCTTACAAATGCAGCTTAGCTTCATGAATACCTTCTTGGTTATTGCATGCCAAGCACCTTTGAGTGCCACCAAAAGGTCTGTAAGCTTACTGGAATCAATCTCCCCTGGTTTGTAGTAGAAATCATGAGTTTCTCCTAAGAGAAGGATGTGCCAGCTGCCCACCACCCATGTGACTTTTTTAAACTGTATTCAAAACTTTTGTAGTTGTAACTTGGTGGTGATTTTGTTTTCCCTCAAGATAATGGCCATGTTATTGAATTACAGGAGCACAATTTATAGAGGAGACTTCTGTGTTTTAAAATTAGACTCAAAGCACTGAAGTACATGGTGTCCGCTATGAGAAAGGGTGAAGTGAAAGGAGATTTATTTGCTTTACAGCCTCCCTACTGTCAATAGAACAAGGTTATTCCAAATACCCCCAGAGAAATCATAGCTTCACAGAGTGGTTTGGGTTGGAAGGGACCTTGAAGACCATCCAGTTCAAACTCCCTGCCATAGGCAAGGAACACCTTCCACTAAACCAGGGTGCTCAAAGCCTCATCCAACCTGGCATTGAACACTACCAGGGAGGAAAGTTGTCTGTGGACAAACCATCCATTCTTGTCCCAGATGTACTCTGGCTAAGTGAATTTGCTGTTTTAATGTTCCTGCAACAATGCTGTATTTGGTGCAGTGTCCTGCTTGGCCGTGCAGTGAGACTGTGACCTGTGTTCCTTCTGTTCTGCTGCTCTGTAAACATGGTGGATGCTGCATTTCAAGCTAAGCTTTGTGCATGTTTTTGGTTTCTGACTTGATGTTTAACCTCAGCAATTAATAATCTTTTGATGTTAATCTGGACTTGCTGGAAGTATTGCTGGCTTGTTGGTCTAAACCAGTGATCTGCTTCTCCCCTGATTTTTGTGCATCTAGAGCTCTTTGATGGAATTGCCCAGTATTCAGCTGGACAACCACTTAGACTGCTTACAGCCAGCTATTTTAGTGCTTTTCTTAATGCTTTCTCAGTGCTAATGTGTTTTCACTGCTGTGCTGAGAAAGGCCAAGCTTTATGTGTGATCTGACTCAGCTGGGGAGGGTTGTCAGAGGACTTGGTCTCTGCAAACATAAACTAGAACTATCTGGGCCTCGTACCTGAACTTTTAACTAGTAGTGCTCTATGGTGTTCTGTCTTATCTCTGTCTATACTAAAACAAACAAAAAAAGAACTGTGAAAAGAGAATTCTGCTTTCAGTATCTCAAGAGAGTACTTCTGGGTGTGCAGGTTTTTAGCAGACAGAGTTGGAAATAATCATGGTCAGGAACTGTGACAGCTAATTGTGGTTCACTTATGAGTGTTTTGGAATCCAGTTCACCCCTCAGTGAAGTAGCATAAGCAGGCAGGGATGGGAGAAGCTGCTTGTAATGGAGTCCTAACCAACCCTGAATCATTCCTCTTTCTTATGTGGATCTTCTGAGCTTGCATCTTGGAGATGATTACAAGTTGGGCCTTGGTGCAAGTGCAAGACCTGGGAACCTGGTACCAGACTGCAGAACTGCGAACCCAGCAGATTTCACAAGCTTTAAAACAAGGCTGAGTCCTACCAGTATGTCAACTGTGGGAACTTATTCTCTCCATTGTATGTTCATTGAGCACAGCCAAAGCAGAAATACAGTGGGACTTGCACAGAAACTCTGACCTGCTTTAAGGTAATCACATCTGTAGGTAGAAAGTGGCCCAAGTGTATAGGACTATTGTGGGCTTCTCTTGTAAAAGAATGAGCCAAACTGGATGACTTGTCTAGTAAAGGTCTTGATAAATCTGCTGTGTGTAGCCTGTTTCACTTGCACACTTGAAGTCCCTGTAACACAGACTGAGTAAAAGTGCAGCCTGGATAGATTCACAGATTGCATTGGAGTGGAAGGGACCCTCAAAGGTCATGTCCAACCTCCCTGCAGTCAACCACATCCCTGGGCAACCTGTTCCAGTATTTTACCACTCTCATTGTAAAGAACTTCCTCTTGATGTCCAATCTAAATCTGCCCTCCTCCGGTTTCAAACCATTACCCCTCATCCTAGTATTACAAGCCCTTCTAAACAGTTCCTCCCCAGCCTTTTCATAGGTCCCCTTCAAATATTGAAAAATAACTATAGTGTCTCCCTAGAGCCTTCTCTTCTCCTGGCTGTGCAACTTTCTTATCACCACAAAGAGGATCAGAGGACTGGAGCATGTCACCACAAGAGACATGCTCCAGTCCTCTGATCCTCTTTGTGGCCCTCCCCTGGATCTGCTCCAGCAGGTCCATATCCCTCTTTTGTTGGAGGCCCCAGAGTTGGACACTTGGTCTACCAGGAGCAGAGGAACAGAACTGTCTCTCAGTCTGCTGTCCACACTTCTGTTGATGCAGGTCAGGATGCTGCTGGGCTGCAAGGCCCCAGTTCCTGTGGCTCTTCTGTAACGCTTGCATGATCTAGTGGATTGTAAGGGGAAGGTTTTTGGTTCATTGCTCAATATCTGACACCAAGTTAGATGAAAGTAGTGTGTGTGTGTCTGGTGGCCTCTACCAAGCTAGTGTTAGCATAGGTTGTAGATGTGAGGTGGTACAGCTGTGCAGTGGCAGCTGGGGGCTCTTGGACCATCCCTATAGAGGAAAAGATAGCTTGTGTTCAAGACTGAAAGAACTTCAGGTGATAATTAGCACTGGATTAAAGGAAAAGTCTTAGCTCTCAGGTCTGTTTACTGCAGTGATAAAGGTTCTTGGAAAGAACATAGGGAGAGTATCTTACTTTGCATGAGCTGAGCCAGCTTGGATCCAAAGCATTTGAAGTTCTCACCTTGATGCCTGTCGCTCTGTGGTTTTCCCAAAGAGGCTTTCTTCTTCTTTGTCTTTTTTCCTGCTGTTTCATGTGTGTATTTAATTTTTCTCAGAAGAATGATTCCATTTTCATGAACTAGCTGAGACTGTCAATGAAAATACAAACTGTAAAGGTGTCTCTGACAGCCTGTATATTTTCAGAGCCAAATAGTAAATTGCCTCCTCCTAGGCCACTGAACACCTATCACAATATATTAAACCCAGTTTAATTGATTTGGAAAAGCTTGAAGGAAGTGACCTAGCCAAAGATCTCCCATTACTTACCATTCCAAATCCCCCTCTCCCAGGATAATCTCTCTTTTCTCAGTGCTGTTGAGTTTTTAAATGGTCTTAATGACTAGAAAAAATGCTCATTTTTCTGATGGCTTGTTTCCAAGGCTTCTCTTAGTCTCTTAACAGGGATTAAGCCTCAGTGTGCAGATCGGAGAGCGTATGAAGAGCAAACCCTTTGCAGCACATGTATCTTTGATGTGGCTTTGCAGCTCTCAATTGGGCAAGGAGTTCAGATCTGCTTTTCAGGGCTGAACGTTGAAAAATGTAGTTCCTGTGTTGGCTCTTCCTTTTGTCTTATTGTTTGGATGAAGCTGCTGCGGTTTCTGTGGGGGAAAAATTGTAGATGGTTAGGGGTATAAACAACACAAATCACACCTTCTGGGGTTTAAAACCAAAAGAAGAAATACTCAAGCTGACATAATCAGAAATTTGAATTAAAATCCTATTTAAACAATTGTTTTTTTTCATCTGGATAATAGTTAGTAGAAAACAGTGTTTTTTATGACATAAACCAGGCAATTTTCCATAATGTTCCCCTACAATCCTGGTTTCTCACAGATACTGGTAGTGGATAACTCAACAACCATTGAGTGCCTGGGGAGGGTTTTGGTCTGCTTGTCTTTAATAAGGTTCTTTATGGAGTTAAGGAATGCATTGACTTAATCACTCTGTAAACTAAAGGTGTGTTTGTGCATAGTGCATGTACCCATAAACCCAGTTTCTACTTGTTTCCCTAAGATAGAGGAGGGAGGTCCAGGAAGTGGCAGAATGAATTGGCACTGATGAGGTCCTGGCCTTGGGCTCTGTGGTGGCACCCAAAGGGGAGAGGTAGTGCTTCAGGGCATTCAGCCTCTGTCCCACTGCACTCAGGCTGAAGAAGTGGTGGGCAGGATGGAGCTTGCTCCGAGGATGGCACTGGCTGTCAGATGAAATGATCAGCTTCAGTTAGTAGCTCTCCTGCAACTTTCTTTAGCTGCTAGTGCCTCTGTCACGCTTTCATGCATTTAAGTGTAATTATGTTGTTGGGCTTTGTAGCACAGTAATTCCGTGCAGGAGATGCTGAAACGACAGGCTGGGAGGGAGGGAGTGCTGCTAGGAGATGCTCTTAGAGCCATTCCCTTTATTGATGATCAATTCAATGGAAACCTTCTGATCTCTGGGTCTCCTCCTTACCTTCCCAGACATGATTGATTGAGGAAGTGGTCAGTGCAGGCATTGGAGTTCCAGTCAGACCTGCTCGCTGCCAAGGTTTGGAGAAGGGGGTTTTGGGGAGCAGTCCCATACACTTCTCTTCTCCAGAGCAGCAGGACCTAAGTGGCTCTTCTGTGCACTCTCTAGCCAGACTGGAACTGTAAGGTAACAGCACTGAGGAGCATGGGAAATACTGCTTTGGTTTTATTTCTGAACTCATGCTACAGGATGACATGCACCTGTTCCTTGTGCTGTGCAGAAGGGGAGAACCCTAGTTTCATAGGTGGATAGAATGGTTTGGGTTGGAAGGGACCTTAAAGATAATCTACTCCTAACCCCACCACCATGGGCATCTTCCACTAGACCAAGTTGCTTAAGGGTTCATCCAACCTGGTCTTGAACATCTCCATTGATTGGGGCATCCATAACCTGCCTGGGTAACCTGTTCCAGTGTCATCCCCCTCATTGCAAAGAATTTCTTCCTAATATCCAGTCTAAATCTATCGTCCTCAATCTCTTCTTTCCTCAATTGGCCTCTCAGAGAGAGAAGATGAATTGAGGAAAGTGGGACTGGGAATGGAATGGAACATGCTACTTGAAGGTCAGATCCTGAAGAAGCTTACATTTGTTCTTACTGCACTTCATTAGTATGTCAAAGACCTGCCTCTGCAGAGTGCTGCCTTTCACTTGTGTTTAACTTCTGCTGGGCTGCCTTCCCTAGGCATGTCAGCCCATGACACACCGAGGGTGAACCTTGCACCATTTTCTCTCTCAGGGTGGAGCTATGAGTCTCTGCTGTGAAACTCAAGTATGTCATTAACTAAAGGATATTAAACATTAACATATAAGGATATGAAGTTTTAATATGAGTTTCCTAGATCTGTTGTCTGGTAGCACAATGAAATAACTCTTCAATGGCTTCAAAATATTCATGTGTTTCTGTTGAATTTTTTTTTTCTTCTATCTTTTTTCCCCCTCTGTTGAAAACAGCTCAGGTGTTCTGAGCACAAGGCTACTGAGAGTCTCTAGAAATTTAAGCCTTACAAAGTGAAAAGAGATGGCCCACAGTTATCCTGGGGTGGAACAAGGTGTTTGCTATGCTTATGAATTGCTTATGAATTGCTTAGTGTGACCCCCTAAGCGTAAGAACGGCACTGGATAAAGCAGGTTTTGCTTTGCAAGAAGTAAACTGTTCCTGCAAAGAGCAGGAACTCGGAGTCTCATCCTTATGGGTCCCTTCCAACTGAAGATATTCAGTGTTTCTGCTCTACATGATATGATGATAACTTGCCAGGGAAGATAAGTGAGTTAAGAGTCAGAGTTGCACAATACAGTCCTTATGGTGCATAGCTCATCTAAGGGAAAATGTCAGGCATCTACCCTTAAGCAAACAGAGTTGTTCTAAGGCTTTGTGTTCAGATATGTGGGACTAGCAAAAGATCGAATTTTTTTTTTTTTCTGCTGTACCAGGGAACCAGAGTAGTTCAGTCTGGAGAAGAGGTGGCTGAGAGGAGACCTCATCACCCTCTCCAACTCCTTAAAAGAAGGTTGGAGCGAGGTGGGAATTGCTCTCTTCTCACGCGCAGCAAGGGACAGGGCAAGAGAAGATGACTGCAACTAATGAAGTGCATGAAGATGGATATAGGGAAAAAATCGTTCACATAAAAGGTTCTCAGGCATTGGAACAGGCTGCCCAGGAAGGTGCTGGAGTCACCAATCCTAGAGATATTTAAAAGACTTGTGGATGTGGTGCTGAGGAGCATGGTTAAGTGGTAGTGGCTTAGCAGCAGTGGTGGGATAGTGAGCTCTAGCTGAGTGGTTGGACTTGATGATCTCAATGGTATCTTTCAACCCCAGCAGTTCTGTGATTGTGTGGCTGTTGTGATGTGACTTTGTGGGTACGAAAGAACTGCTTCATATCTGAGGCACTTCTATCCAAAGGATTCTTAAGCTTCTGATCCACCAGTTCCATTTTTGGACCAAACCCAGATAAGATTAGAGAGAGAGGTTTTGTGTATGTGTCTGGTGGCTTTTCCTGCAGAGAAATAATGGTGTAGGATGACTCCCCCAGTAGTGGAATGTACTGGACTGCTGTGGTCTGCACAGTGTTGAGCCTCTGTTTCAGAATGTGCAGCTTCCCTGAAGCTCTATGTATGCTGGCGCTGACTCCAAAGTCTGCAAGAGCCTGCTGTTTCTTTTCAGGAGCTGAGAGCAAGGTTCCCTCATTTCTGAGTTTATTTCCCTGGGAAACCAGTGTGAGTTGGCTGCTCCCCAGCACGCACCGAGGCAAGAAGGAATTTCCTTCCACTTGTGGAAGCCTCACTCTCTAACTTTCCTTATTGTTTTGTTCTTGATGTTGTAAGTGGAAGGGGATGTGTTCATAAGCTGCTGTTTCCTCACCAGAAAGCTCTTTATGCAACGTGGTGTCAAGCTGGGAGAAGAGGGGTAAGAACTCTTTTGGCTCTAGCAAAGACAAAAGCAATTGTCTCATGTAGTTAAGTGCTAGAGGCAGAAAACCAGACCAAACAAGCCAACTGCCCTAGAGGAATCACTGAGGAGAATCCATCCAGTTCTTTTTCTCTGGTTATACAGTTTCCAGCGATCAGTGGCTGAGGGGAAGACACAATCACGAACCTCTGAGTGGGTGGGGTCAGAACTCACAGAACTCTTCAAACTGCTTTTTAAGCCAAGGTTGTCAGCCCCCTTAACCTGAGAAGACAGGTACTATCATTTTCAGTGCAGGGAGATGGAAGTAGTGGATCAAGAAACTAGGGAAAGGAATTTGGGTGTGCCATTTCTTTGTGCTCCGGTTTCAAAGCTGATAGAGGCTTAAATGTATCACGGTATTTTGTTGATTTCTTTTTCAAGCCTTCAGAATGTAAGGGAATTAAAATCCTCAGTAACCATGAAGTCTATATGAAAGAAATGGAATTCAAACCATCCTACTCCAGTAAACCAAAAAATATTTTCATACTGAAATCATGATCTGGCATTATAAAGTGCTAGGGCGATGCTCCAGCCCCGCTTAGGGTTGCCTGCTAGGAAGGACTGAAGTTTGGATGGGGAAGGGAGAGATGGTGGTATGACATACTGTGGTTACCATCCGTTTCAAGAAAAGGAGGAGAAGTGTGATTCTCCAAGTAGTTGATGTTTGCAGTAAAATTAAGAACATAGGCTGAGAAAAGGTTTTGGTTTCGGGTTTTGTTTTGTTGGGGGAAAAGTGGTGTGAGTGGTAGTAGAGATTGCTCGATCAATGTGCTTAACATATCTGTTGAAACTTCTTCCCTTTCATGACTTCGTCTTCCTTTTCTTGCCCCCAAGGAGGCTTTATCAAAGCCATCAAAAGCAGAGCTATACTTTTTTATAAGACTCGTTGCTGCTGCATCTCCACAGCAGCAGTAATGTCTGTGAGAAAGGCCCAGTGATGAACAAGAAGCAAATGCCTCATCCCTGGTTTTGGGTTTGTGGTTTGTTTTTTTTGGTTGTTTTGTTTTGTTTGTTTTTGGGTTTTTTTGTTTGTTTGTTTTTTGTTTTGTTTTTGGTTTTTTGTGTGTGTGGTGGTTAGGGGTTTTTTGTTATTTGGTTTGGGTTTTTTTCTTCCATTTTCTGCAAAGAATTAATCTCCTTCCCCCATCTCTTCCTGGACACTGGCTTACCTGCTTCTTTTTAGGCATATGGGCAAAGCAAGCAGGATGAGAAAGGAATATTTATAGATCACCTCCTGTTTTATGTTCCTTTCCTAGCAGATGTGAGGGAACTCTGTACTAATGCTGGAAGAAGAGAAAATTCAGGCAGAAATGAGTATGGCAAATGAAGACCATTTACTAATGTGTAGATTGTACACAGTACTTCCAAATGCAAGGGTTAGCACTTCCCACATCTACTGCCTTTGCCTCTTTTGTGTCCATGTCCTCAGCCTGATTTTAAAACAACAACAACCAGCCAACCAAAGAGGAACAGCACTGCAGTTCAGACAGTTTCTTGTTTGCTTGACCTTCATCTGCAGAAATGTTGCCCTATGGAGGCAGTGGATGTGAAATACTCTCTCCAGGGCAAAATGTGACCTCGAGTGGGATGTGAGCAAGGGTGTACTGGCAAAGAAAGAAATTGGTTCAAACCAGTGGGATTTAATCATGCAAATGCTTGGGTCCTGGGAGATGAGCTGTATGGTTTAAAAAAGCAGCAGTTTGGACTTGTTGGTAACTGGGGAGGAAGTCATACTCAGGGACATGGTTCTCCTCTGTCACCGCTGCAAGCACATGGCAGGAGCACACCTCCCAGGTACAAGGACTCCCTCCACCACGTTTCCCTCTGTGGCCAAATGTTGGGGGTTCTTGTTTGCCAGCTTGCTGCAGGGCAGCCAAGTGGTGTGGTGTGAGTGCTGCCCTTTCAGTAGAACAGTCTTGGCTCTTGCATGCCAGGCTCTCCAACAGAAAGATGTGCACCATAAAGGAAAATACTTCATGTAGTATTTACTATGTGAATGTTTCACAGCATCTCAGCATGATCGGGCTTGGAAGGGGCCTCCAGAGATTATCCTGTCCAATCCCTCGGCTAAAACAGGGTCACTCACAGCAACTTACCCAGGATCATAATGTCCAGGTGAGTTTGGAATATCTCCTGAGAAGGAGACTCCACAGACTTTCTGGGCAGCTTGCCCCAGGGCAAAACCAGTTTTTCCTCCTGTTCAGATAGAACTATCCAAACGAAAAAAAAGATGGCAAAAAGATGGAGAAAACCTTCCATACAGGGTTACTGATTTGTTGAACAAATCCCTGGTAAAGTTGGACTCAATTTCAGACAAAGATGGAGTTGCTTTTATTCCTGATTTGAAGGGAGATCCTGGACACAGGAATATATGTCTTTAAAAAAATGGAGATGGTAGAGAAGTGGATGAGAGATACAAGCAGAAATCTCTGGTACTCGAGGAGTCCATTTTTAGCTCTGTGGAAGTTTGAGGAAGGCAGGAGAGGATGCTCAAGAAGGCATCTGAAATCACAAGGGTTATGCCTGGGAAATGGCAGCAGCAGGACCTGTCTTTGCTGGTACAGGGGGCCACAAGGGCTGCCACTGAGTCTTCCCCCTGTCCCCTTGTACTCAGGCCTGTATAAGAAGGCTCTGTGTTGACCTTATACCTGTAGTTCGTATCTGAAGGGGACCTATAGGAAGGCTCAAGGAGGACTGTGTAGAGGAGTTTGTAGTGATAGGGTGAGGGCAATGGATTGAAACTGAAGCAGGGTAGAGTTAGGTTGGGCATCAGGATGAAGTTATCCATGAGGATGTTGAGATATTGGAAGAGGCTTGCTAGGGATGTGGTTAAGGCCCCGTCCCTGGGCATACTCTAGGTCAGACTTGATAGGGACCTGGGCAACCTGATCTAGTTGATGTCCCTGCTGGCTGCAGGACTCCCGGGCAAGATGACCTTTTAGGGTCCCTTCCCACCCAATGCAATCTGTAA